>CAUYLG010028828.1:0-207241 GCA_963573385.1 Cacajao melanocephalus
TTTTAGAATAAGTGTGATGTGGTGCTGAGAAGAATGTATATTCTGTGGATTTGGGGTGGAGAGTTCTGTAGATGTCTATTAGGTCTACTTGGTCCAGAGCTGAGTTCAAGTTCTGAATATCCTTATTAATTTTCTGTCTTGTTGATTTGTCTAATATTGACAGTGGGGTGTTAAAGTGTCCCACTACTATTATGTGGGAGTTTAAGTCTCTTTGCAGGTCTCTAAGAACTTGCTTTATGAATCTGGGTGCTCCTGTATTGGGTGCATATATACTTAGAATAGTTAGCTCTTCTTGTTACATTGATCCCTTTACCATGATGTAATGCCCTTCTTTGTTTTTTTTGATCTTCATTGGTTTAAAGTCTGTTTTATCAGAGAATAGGATTGCAACCCCTGTTTTTTTGGGGGTTTCCATTTGTTTGGTAAATATTCCTCCATATTTTTATTTTGAATATATGTGTATCTTTGCATGTGAGATGGGTCTCCTGAATACAGCACACTGATGGGTCTTGACTCTTTATCCAATTTGCCTGTCTGTGTCTTTTAATTGGGGGTATTTAGCCTGTTTACATTTAAGGTTAATATTGTTATATGTGAATTTGATCTTGTCATTATGATGCTAGTTAGTTATTTTGCCTGATAGTTGATGTAGTTTCTTCAGAGTGTCGATGGTCATTACAATCTGGTATGTTTTTGCAGTGGCTGGTACTGGTTTTACCTTTCCATATTTAGTGCTTCCTTCAGGAACTCTTATAAAGCAGGTCTGGTGGTGACAGAATCTCTCAGCTGCCTGTTCCTTCCTTTGGAAACTTCTTCTCAGAATAGGGGGGACACCTGCCAGATGCGAGCCGGAACTCTCCATTATGAGGTGTCTGTCGACCTCTGCTGGGAGGTATCTCCCAGTCAGGAGGCATGGGGGTCAGGGACCCACTTGAGGAGGCAGTCTATCCCTTAGCAGAGCTCAAACAGTGTGTTTGGAGATCTGCTGCTCTCTTCAGAGCTGTCAGGCAGGAACGTTTAAGCTGTGCCCACAGCTGCCCCTTCCCCCAAGTATTCTGTCCCAGGGAGATGGGAGTTTTATCCATAAGCCCCTGACTGGGGATACTGTCTTTCTTTCAGAGATGCCCTTCCCAGGGAGGAGGAATCTAGAGAGGCTGTCTGGCTACAGGGGCTTTGCCAAGCTGTGGTGCGCTCTGCCCAGTTTGAACTTCCCAGTGGTTTTTTTTACACTGTGAGGGGAAAACCGCTTACTTAAGCTTCAGTAATGCTGGCACCCCTCCTCCAACCAAGCTGAAGCATCCCATGTTGACTTCACACTGGTGTGCTGGCAGCGAGAATTTCAAGCCAGCGTATCTTAGCTTCCTGGGCTCCTTGGGAGTGGAATCCACTGAACTAGACCACTTGGCTTTCTGGCTTCGGCCCCCTTTCCAAGGGAGTGAATGGTTCTTTCTTGCTGGTGTTTCAGGCACCATTGGGGAGTAAAAAAAACAACAACAACAACAAGAAAAAACCACAAAAAACTCCTGCACCTAGCTAGGTGGCTGCCCATACGGCCACCCAGTTTTGTGATTGAAACCCAGGCCCCTGGTGGTGTAGGCACTCAAGAGAATCTCCTGGTCTGTGGGTTGCAAAGACTGTGGGAAAAGCATAGTATTTGGGCTGGAATGCACCATTGGCAGGGTCTTTCACGGCTTCCCTTGGCTAAGGGAGGGAGGTAATCCCTTGTACTTCCTGGATAAGGTTTGCTTCACCCTGCTTCAGCTTGCCCTCCATGGGCTGCACCCACTGTTTAACCAGTCCCAATGAGATGAGCTGGGTACCTCAGTTGGAAATGCAGAAATCACCCACCTTCTGCATTGATCTCTCTGGGAGCTGCAGACCAGACTTGCTCCTATCTTGCCATCTTGCCAGCCAGCCAGCATGTTTGTTTGTTTGTTTGTTTGAGACTAAGTCTTGCTCTGTCACCCAGGCTGATTGCAGTGGCACAATCTTGGCTCACTGCAACCTTCACCTCCTGGGTTCAAGCAGTTCTCTGCCTCAGCCTCCCAAGTAGCTGGGATTACAGGCACCCACCACCATGTCCAGCTAATTTTTTTATTTTAATAGAGATGGGGTTTCACCATCTTGGCCAAGCTGGTCTTGAACTCCAAACCTCGTGATCCACCTGCCTTGGGCTTCCAAAGTGCTGGGATTACAGGCATGAGCCACTGTACCTGGCCCCTGGTACGTTTTTATACCCAGTGTTTTTCTTATTAGCTGCTAGGAAATCACTACAAATAAATGAAGACTAAAGGATATTATAGCTGACCCCAGAGATACAGATTCATTTTGTAGATTCATTTATTAGCTCATCTTCACAGCATTTATTTTGTGCGCATGGCATGTGACAAACGGGAAAGGCACCATGTGCAGGGGGATCTTAATCACGTTGGATCCTGTGCTCAAAAGGCTTCACTTCTGCATGGTGATTGATGTAGACGCATTACTACTAAGTTAAGTTGCAATGTCCTCCATTCATTCATTTGCCAAAATGGCCCAAATGTCACCCAATGCATGAAATTATAAAAAAAAAATAGAATACATACTGTGATGCATTTAATGTGAAATCCATCTTCAGGTAATAGAATTGAATAAATTTTTATACTAAACAATAAAAAATTTATGTGATGAGTTATTTATAAATTTCAGTGGAACTACTCTGGAGTCTAATTCTCAACTTGTTATCTTTAGAGGGGATGCCGAGAACTTTGACTTTATTTGGAATGTTAAATTGCCATAATTCTTTTTTTGGAACTCATTAAATTTTAACTAGAGGCATGCACTTTCTGCTCAACTTGGGGGAAAAACATATTTTACATATCTGTCAAGTCTGTCCTCAGTACTCATAGAAATGTGACTAATTTTAAGTCTGAAAATGTTGATCGGCTGTGAGGAATGCTGCAAATGTCACTCAGTGAACATGCAATGGAAGCAGACGTACAAACAGTAGAGCACAAAATATTCTCAGAAGTTTCCTGATACATTAATACTGGAAGACTTGATTTGAAAATTTCCCATTCCACTCTACTAAAGAGTAGGGGATAGGGTGGGGAGAGAAAACCCACTTATCTTAAAGATTCATGATTCAAGCGCCTGATAGAATCTGCAGTTTCCATAGTGCTGGGCCCTAGATTTCCCTTTAATGTAATTAAGCCTCAAGATTTATGAATACAACAGGCCAGAACTTGATCCGTGTTCATTTTCAATTACTGCAGTGAAAGGGCTCTATCCAGATGTCTCTATTTACAGCATTCAGGCAGGCCAGACCAGGGGCCAAGGGGGGAGGGCCCACAAATTGTCACACTTGTTAATTCTTCACAGAGGATACTCAGCTGAGGTCCTGGCTTTGACCCTGTGACAAAGGGCTGGGGGCCCCAGGGCAAGGGCATCAATGCTTCCAGGGACAACACGGTGACCCATGGGGGTCACTCCCTCTGCTTTGTAGGTATTTGTGTAATAATGGGGTCCATTCCTTATTTTTATTTCTGTTACAGTTCTGGGGGCATGGAAGGGAAAAAACTGGCTCCAATGTGGATGTGAAAGACAAACATATATAATGAGAGCATCAAGTGTCCCCTGGCAACAGTAACCACAATAAAATGCTACAGGGGAAATACACAGTATGCAGTGACCCACATAATCGGGCCTATTTTGGGAGCATTGTTTTATTTTTCTTTTGAAGGGTGTTGTGTTTTTTTTTTTTAAGTTCTTTTTTAATGTTCCCAGGTCTGCAATTTAGTTTTGTTGGGATGACTGGAGCACAAGTGTCCTTTTTCTTGCTACAGTTACAGTCTTGGTTGTTGTGGAGCTGGTTTTCTACCACCAGATACCCACCTGCTACGACAGCCTAAAATATTCCCTTTTATTCCCTTTATTTTTGCTTTAAAAAATTTCTGTGCTTTCCATAGCCATTCTACAGGTTTCTTAGACATGTGCTAAGTGTTTTCTTACACTGGGACATTTGCATTGAGGTATCATTTTAAAAGGAAAATCCCACACAAAAGGCTTAGAAATAAGAGCCCAGCAGGGGACTCAGAACCACTAATGAAATGTACCACATCCAGTAAAAAGCCCCAAATCCTA
This sequence comes from Cacajao melanocephalus, assembly GCA_963573385.1. Taxonomy (NCBI): domain Eukaryota; kingdom Metazoa; phylum Chordata; class Mammalia; order Primates; family Pitheciidae; genus Cacajao; species Cacajao melanocephalus. The sequence continues at coordinate 4,123 of CAUYLG010028828.1, forward strand.
CTCCACACTTTTCCTCTGTGGCATGTGTCTAGTCCATCATTTTATTTTCTCAACTCACAGGCCAGAGTCGTTACCTTGTGAAAAAGAATGAATTGGGATATTGCTTTTGTTCAGCAATAATTGGCTGTTATATTAACGTGTGGCCCAGTAAAATGGAATTGTTGGCCAATTCTCTTCCATTTCAGAAGGTCGTTTCTTGAAAAGTACTGCAAATCTCCTCCTTGATTAGCCCCTTTAAATCAATTTTGGGTTTTTCTATTTTGAGTCATGACCTTTACAGGACTCAAATTCATTTCAGTGAATTTAAAGAGATTTGAATAGAACAAGGGATTGTTCAAAAATAGGGCTTTCAATCAGATTTATCCATTGTTGCTTTTCTGAGCAACATCTCTTTTCTCTTTATTTAAGGAGCGATTTAATAATTCAATACCGAGTCTAATCAAGTTCAATACTTCATTATACATAAAGCTATCCCTCTGGCTCCAATGAATACATTTTAGATACAAGTAATATAATTTCTGACTATCTTATGATGATGATTTTTTGGAACATGAATGTAACCAGGAATATAAGACAGGAGAATAGGATTGAAATATTTTGTGATTAGTTATTCCTTCTAGAAAATTACCTTGACAATCTAGCAATTAATTTGTATCTTTTGCACACACACTTGTGCAGACATCAGATCTTTATTCCTTAGTTCCTAGAAGGAATTATAGCCCAATAGTATATTTCATAACAATTGTTTTAGAACAGTATTGAAGCATGACTACTATATTGGAATATTAGTTCTTTTTTTGAGTTTTTTCATGTTTCATTTAGTTCATTTGCTACTAGTTGATCATGCTGATGTGTGTATGTGTGTGTGTGTGTGTGTGTGTGTGTGTGTGTGTGTGTGTATGTATTTATTGACAAGGTCTTGCTCTGTTGCCCAGACTGGAGTGCAGTGGTGAGATTATGGCTCACTGTAGCCTTAACCTTCCAGACTCAAACGATCCTCTCACCTCAGCCTCCTATCTGGGACCACAGGCATGCACCACCACACTAAGCTAATATTTTTTATTTTATTTTGTAGAGACAGGGTCTCCCAATGTTGCCCACACTGGTCATAAACTCCTGGGCTCAAGGGATCCTCCTATTTTGGCCTAAAGTTGTGATTACAAGCATGAGCCACTGCATGCAGCCCTATTCTTACCTTTATGTTTATTTGGTTTTACTTTTCTCTTTGTCTCCTTTCCTCTTTTCTACATTATCTTCTTCCCTTCTCTATTTTTTAAATCTCTTCTCATTAGTCCCTGGGGCTCCTGTGTTTCTGTAGACAGAAATTGCAAAGATGAATAAGACAAGCTTCTTGGTCCCCAGGACATCATTCCCAACCACATAATCTTCTCACATTGGTGCACTGTGATTATTTAAAGGTATTTTTTGTAAGTAACATGTACAATAAAGTACAAGATTTTGCAAATATTTTAAAAATGTTTAAGAATAGGTTCACTGTCTTCTTACTTTAACTCTCGTTATAATATGCTTTCTTGAGTGGGAAGAGATAGTGGAATTAAAGCCATTTAGCTGGGAATCATTGATAACCACAAATAATCCAATGGTTGTGTCAATCTACAATGTATATAGTGCAAAAGAAACATGCAAAGTTTGAGAACCACTGCCTTAGAGAGTTTGCATTAGATAGAAGCAGACAATTGATGAGCAATAAAGGGGTACCCGAGGCACAAGGAGAGGGACAAAACTGGAAGCTTGTCGTGAGAGTACAACTTTGCAAAGATCCTGGTATCCACGTCCTCACATGGCAGCCTCCAAGATTCCCAAGTCTTCTAAAGAATCTTCCAAGGACGGCCAGGGACGGTGGCTCAAGCCTGTAATCCCAGCACTTTGGGAGGCCAAGGTGGGCGGATCACGAGGTTGAGAGATCGAGACCATCCTGGCCAACATGGTGAAACCCCATCTCTACTAAAAATACAAAAAAATTAGCTGGGCGTGGTGGTGTATGTCTGTAGTCCCAGCTACTCGGGAGGCTTAGGCAGGAGAATTGCTTGAATCTGGGAGGTGGAGGTTGCAGTAAGCCGAGATCATGCCACTGCACTCCAGCCTGGCACCTGGCGATAGAGCAAGACTCTGTCTCAAAAAACAAAACAAAAAAAAAACAATCTTCCAAGGAAAGAAGCCCCCAGTGTGTACTTTTTCTGTGATTGGTTTTGTAAGTACAAAGGTTCAGTTAGAGGGGTACTGCAAACTCACCTAAGCAGAAAGAACTAGGTTGTTTGAAATGTTAATTATCAAGCTGTAGCAATTGGAAAATACTTACAATACAGTGTTACGTTGAAAAAACATACATACGTTTATGATGAAAACAACTACGTAAAAGTATGCCTGTGAAGGGCAATGCAACTTTTCCCCTCTGTAACATTTCCTTTCCAAAGAAATGATTTCCAAAGTGCAATTTTATATGATATCTGTATCATTTGTTTGGGCACACATTAATATAATAGCCAATTTTTGTTTATATAAAACAACTATATATAGTATTTTTACATAATTTTATACAATTAATCATAGTTATGGAAATATTTGTTGTAGAAACCCTTTGCAGAAATTTAGTTTTGTGGCAGAGAAACCCTGTGTATAAAGCACCTGCTTGAGGGAAACTGGAGGCAAATAATATCAGGATTTGGGCCCCAGGAGGCAGAGCTATGATAAGGTATCCTGAAGGGGGCCAGGAATGTAAATAACTAGAGGGTGATTCTGAGCTGATGCTCTCAGAAAAGGCCAAGGTCAAGCTGGGGAAGTCAGGTTTAGTTAAGGGAGTGGACACAAATAGGTCTGAAGGACTGGCAAGTGTGCTAAGCAGAGTTGGAGAATTTGAGAGTCCAATATGGGGAACTCTGTTTAGGGACATTTAGGGAGTTGGAGTCACTAGTCTTTATATCCATCATCATCATGGTTCATGGTAGGTTAGACTGGATTACAGGAGCAGCCCTGGGGAGGTAAAGGACTTGTCTTCCCCACTGCTTCCTATCTTGTCACCCATCTCCCCTATGTCTTGATTCTCCTCTACTCTGTTTTATCCCATATAATTTCCACACTGGAGCCCAAGATGACCTTTCTAAAACCTATCTTGGATTGCTTTTGGCTAAGATCAAGTATAAAACATATTTTGGCTTAAAAATTTACACCTTTGCTTAAAACCTGACGACTCCTCACTGCCTTCAGAATAAATTACAAACTCCTTTACAATTTTTTTTTTGAGGTGAAGTTTCATTCTTGTTGCCCAGGCTGGAGTGCAATGCCACGATCTCATCTCACTGCAACCTCTGCCTCCCAGGTTCAAGAGATTCTCCTGCCTCAGCTTCCTAAGTAGCTGGGATTACAGGAGTACACTACCATACCCAGCTATTTTTTTGTATTTTTAGTAGAGATGGGGTTTCACCTAGGCTGGTCTTGAATTCCTGACCTCCGGTGATCCACTCACTTCAGCCTTGCAAAGGGCTGGGATTACAGGCATGAGCCACTGTGCCTGGCCTTCTTTACTTTTTTTTAAGGTTCTTTACCATCTCAACCCTGCTTCCTCTCCAGCTTTTATCTGCCTTAAACTGTGTTTCCTTCCTAGTCTCCCATCTCACTGAACTTCCTGTGGTTCTCTGAATGTGACATCATTGAAAGATGCTAGCCTTTGTGCGTGCAGCTCTTCCTGCCTTACCTGATATTCTCATTTAACTTTCATCCAGTTCTGGGTTTGGTTGGTGCTTTCTCTGGGGAGCTTCCCATGATATCCCAAGACTGACTTCGATTTCTCCCCTCTAGTACAGCTGTTCAGGACTCATCTGTTTAATTCTTTTTCCCTGATGGGCTGGGACTACCAGAAGCACATATGGAAAGAACTACAGACCTTTGGCAATAGTAAATATAAGATATGCAACCTGTGTAATATAGCTACCAAAAAAAAATTAATGGAATGTTACATACAGAAAATGAGCTTCCTGAAACAATATTAAAAACATTTTTTTCTGCTTATCTGTTGGTTGCAAATTGTGTGTTTATTGCAGTGATTACATTGGTTTGAACTGGTCCCTCTTCCTGTATCACAGTAGCTGCTCATGATCTGGGGCTTGTTGGAGATCAGATTATCTTCTTAGCATTATATGTTAGCTAAGAGTAGGCTGTATGATCCTATCTAAGAAAAGGGCATGCCTGCTGGTATCTGGCTTTCATGGCCTTTGATTTGGATTCTAGGAGACTTGTGCTCACAAATTTATGATTCCAAAAACCTGAATTTTTCTGATATGAGGACTACTCCATTAAGAACAAATTTTTCTTCAGTCAGTTAAAGGAGCATTTGGTTAGGTAGTGCTTTAGAAATAGATCTGACTTGAGGTCAATTTAAGTACCATTTCTATGTTAATTGTAGAAATAAGAAGTTATTCTAAATAGCTCTTGGCCATAGGGTAGAATAGCAAAGTTATCTTTTAAAAATTTCTTTGTGAACAAAGTTGAATTAGACAGAATTAAAGAGTTAATGGATGCTCTTTTCCAGAATTTTTCAGTGTCAACTACCTTTGTAAAATCTGGTTTCTTTTACTTAAATATCATGTTAATAATGCCATTAATTCAGTTATTCATTCATCTAACCATTGAATCCTCCATACATTCACCCATTTATCCATTGATTCATCATCTTTCTATCCACTCACTCATCAGTCCAACCACTTCTTATCTTATCCATTTTTGCATCCATCCTTTTATCTATCTGGCAAATCTTTTATAAGCATCTACCAGGTTTAAGTCTTTCCCATAACTGAGATGATTAAAAAATAATTAAGAAAGTTTCTCTTCTCAAAGTGCTTAAAGGTTAATAGCAGTCTCTTAGGTTGTTAAGACTGGGACCTGGAAGCAGATAGGAGAGAAGACAGTGGAAGGTAAAAGATAAAATATAGATGCCGCCATACACATTGGAAAGTGTAAGGTGCAAAGGGAACAGTGAGGTGTGTGAAAATGTGTGTGGAAGGCAATATGGAGGCTAAGGCTGGAGAAGTGGTTTGGATAAAGGAGCTGAAGCTCTTAAATGCTAAATGGAGGAGTATGAAGAACCTCTAGTGATTTCTGAGCTGGGAAAATAACGTGAAGTTTAACTATTCTTAGGAAGATCAATCCAGATCATTTTAGGTGATGAATTGGATGAGAGCAGTATGAGAGAAGAGGGAGAAAGACTGGTTAGTGCTACAAGCTAATTAGGTTTACCCTTTAAATCACTTACATAATACAAACTTTGCCACAGTTAATTGGGGGAGATGTTCCCATTAAAATTACTCAGGTATTGTTCATATTTCAGGGATAGAAGAAGTTATGCCTGTGTTATTCTTTTTAGTTTATGTTCAATGTTGACAATCTCCTAAATATTGAAGAGAGTAATTTATATATTCAAACAAACTCTTCCTGGGCTGATACGTTCAAATAGCTTTTATTACAGTGACATAGGGAAGATATGGAGCAAAGACACAATTATCAGAGTCCATGTTTGGAAATAGGGGAATGATAGGCCCTTTCTCTTAATAAAATAACATAAATCCATTGTCCTTGCACGTATTAGTTGTAATATCTTTTGTGCAACTAGTGTGAAAACAAACATTTAATTCAGTTGCAAAACTTACTTTGAAGCATAATATTCAAGGTTTAGAAGACTAAAACAGAGGTGAAGAACTCTGTGTCAATTCTCAAGGTCATTTATTAGAAAAGATAAAATCAGAATATGTAAAGCATGGAACAGGAAATCCTGTTAACAGAGAAGATAGAGTATTTGTAAAATAGTTACATCAGAGTGAAAATATCTATCTTGTATTCCTGGAAGCAAACTCTTTTTTTAAACTGTCTACATATAGCAATGAATGCAGGACGTATGTGAATAAACATACTACTTTTTGGGCATGGTCTCGGGTGGGATGCTTTAATGCTTTCTTCAGTCTCAAGAAGATGTCTTATTCTCATGAATTTATAATTCCTGCATTGCCTTGTTGAAAATAACCCATCTGAACCTCTCTGCAGAGTTGCTCTCTGGCCATCCTTGGATTTCCAAGTTCTAGGAAAATGTGTATATTTGTCTGATATGTTGAGCTCTGCCCAGTGTGGTGGGGTACCCACTTCTCCCCATCCCTTATAATGCACTAAACCTTTTGGTTCATAGAATGTTCTCTCAGATTTTGCAAGCTTTACCAGCTCTCCAAATCTACTGAAAAACTGGGAATCACAACTCTTTTTTTAACCTACATTGTTTTTCATATCAACTTTTGTATTATTTTATGAAAATGTACATACCCCTGCAGAATAACATAAATTTTGATTATAATGAAAACAAGCAATAAAATGACACCTAGCACACAGACACATGTGTTGCACAAGTTGCACATGTATACACACTCAATTGCAAAAAGGCCAATAAAAAAAGACACCACTAAACAAAGATGATGGTGCCCCAGTAATCACCTGCTAAATCTTACAGAGCCATCTGAAAAGAATGAGGAAACCTACAGTAAAAGGCAGAAGAGTTTTCTCTTCTTGGAAACAGGAGGGGAAAAAAAAAGAATAAAATTTGGCACTTTATCAGCATGGCAGCTGTGCCTGTCTCCACAAGAAAACACCATCAAGCAATTTGTGAATTCATGTTAAATAATTGCTTTTCATGTAAGGTGACTATTGTGTTCTGTCTCTAATTATGAATATCTTACGGTCTGATTTTTGGCACATTTACTCCTGTTCAAAACCAAATTAAACTCTGAAAGCATATGTTACTGTAAAGCATGAGTCACAGGCGGTCATGATATTTTGCAGAACATTATTCAGCAGCAATCTTAAAAATCAAAAGGACTTGCTATTGATTTCTATTTTCATTGCACTGTGATCTGAGAGTGTTCTTGGTATGATTTTGATTTTTTTAAATTAATTGAGACTTACTTTATAACTGAGCATCTGGCTGACTCTTAGAATATGTTCTGTGTGCAGATGAGAAGAATATATATTCTGTCGTGGTTGAGTAGAGTGTTCTGTAGATGTCTATTAGGTCCCATAGACTTGGTCAAGTGTTGAGTTTAAGTCCATAGTTTCTTTGTTAGTTTTCCACCTTGATGATCTGTTTAATCTGTCAGTGGGGTGTTGAAGTCTCCTAGTAGTAGTGTTGGTTTGTCTAAATCATTTCATAGGCCAAGAAGAACTTGTTTAATGAATCTGGGTGTACCACTGTTGAGTGTGTGTATAGTTAAGATATTTAAGGCTTCTTATTGGATTGTACCTATTATCATTATGTAATGCCTTTCATTATCCTTCTTAATTCTTTTTGTTTTTTTGAGACGGAGTCTCACTCTGTTGCCCAGGCTGGAGTGCAGTGGTGTGATCTTGGCTCACCACAACATCTGCCTCCTGAGTTCAAGTGATTCTCCTGCCTCACCCTCTGAAGTAGCTGGGATTACAGGCAAGTGCCACCATGCCCAACTAATTTTTGTATTTTTAGTAGCGACAGAGTTTCACCATGTTGACTAGGATGGTCTCGAATTCCTGACCTCATGATCGGCCCACATCGGCCTCCCAAAGTGCAGGGATTACAGGCGTGAGCTACTGTGCCTGGCCTTATCCTTCTTAATTTTTATGGTTTAGAGCATGTTGTTTTTTTTTTTCCTGATATAAGAGTAGCATTTCCTACTCCTTTTTTGTTTTCTGTTTTCATGGTAGATCTTTCTCCATCCTTCTACTTTGAGCCCATGGGTGTTGTGACACGTAAGATGGGTCTCTTGAAGACAACAGATGGTTGAATCTTATCTTTTTATCCAGACTGCTATTCTGTATCTTTTAAGACAAAGATACCCCTCTTACCACTCTTATTCAACATAATCCTAGAAGTCCTAGCCAGAGCAATCAAGCAAGAGAAAGAAATAAAAGGCATCCAACAAGGAAAAGAAGTTAAACTATCTCTCTTCACTTGCAATATGATTCTGTGTCTAGAGTGACTCTGTTAAAAGGCTCCTAGATTTGATAAACAACTTTAGTAAAGTTTCAGGATGTAAAGTTAATGTACAAAAATCAATAGTATTTTATACACTAGCAGCTTTCAGGGTGAGACTGAAATCAAGAACACAATCCCATTTATAATAGCCACAAAGAAAACAAAATATACCTAGGAATACAGCTAACCAAGGTAGTGAAAGATCGCTACAAGAACTATAAAACACTGCTGAAAAACATTAGACACAACACAAATAAATGAAAACTATTCCTGCTCATAGATTGGAAGAATCAGTATCATAAACATGGCCACACTACCCAAAGAAGTGTACAGATTCAATGCTGTTCCTATCAAACTACCAATGTTATTCTTTGCAGAATTGGAAAAATGATTCTATGCATCTGGAAAGGACTGCTATCCAGAATCTGCAAGGAACTCAAAGAAATCATCAAGAAAAAACCAAACAGTCTCATAAAAATGTGGGCTAAGGACATGAATAGACCATTCTCAAAAGAAGATATACGAATGGCCAACAAACATATGAAAAAATGCTCAACATCACTAATTATCAGGGAAATGCAAATCAAAACCACAATGTGATGCCACCTTACTCCTGCAAGAATGGCCATAATTAAAAAATAAAACAATAATAGATACTGGCATAGATGTAGCAAAAGGGAACACTTTTACACTGCTGGTGGGAATGTAAACTAGTACAGCCACTATGGAAAACAATATGCAGATTCCTTAAAGGACTAAAAGTAGAACTACCATTTGATCCAGCAATCTCACTACTATCTACCCAGAAGAAAAGAAGAAGACATTTGCCCACACATTTATTGCAACATAATTCACAATTGCAAAAATATGAAACCAGACTATATGTCCATCAACCACTGAGTTGATATAGAAAATTATTTATACACACACACACACACACACACACACACACACACACAGACACACACACCCCATGGAATACTACTCAGACATGAAAATAAACAAAATAATGGCATTTGTGGTAACCTGGATGGAGTTAGAGACCATTATTCTAAGTGAAGTAGCTTTGGAATGGAAAACCAAACATCACATGTGCTCACTTATGAGTGGGAGCTAAGCTATGAAGACACAAAGGCGTAAGAATGATACAGTGGACTCTGGGGACTTTGAATGAAGGGTGGGAGATGGGTGAGGAATAAAAGACTACACATTGGGTACAGTGCACACTGCTCAGGTGATGGATACACCAAAATCTCAGAAATCATCACTAAAGGACTTATCCATATAACCAAACACCACCTATTCCCCCAAAACTATTGAAATAGTAATAATAAAAGAGGCAAAACCATAATTAAATTCATATGGAATGAAAAAAGAGGTTGTACAGTCAAAGTAATCCTAAGCAAAAAGAAAAAGCTGGAGGCATCACACTGCCTGACTTCAAACTATACTGTAAAGCTACAGTAGCCAAAACAGTGTAGTACTGGTTCAAAAATGGACACATAGGTCAATAGAACAAAATAGAAAACTCAGAAATGAAGCCACACTCCTCCAGCCATCTGATCTTTAATAAGGCTGACAAAAACAAAAAATGGGGTAAGGACTCCTCATTCAATAAATGGTACTTGGATAACTGGCTAGATACATGCCGAAGATACTTTCACCATTTACAAACATTAACTCAAAATGGATTAAAGATTTAAATGTAAGAGCTCAAACCATAAAAATCCAGAAGACAACCTAGGAAATACTCTTCTTGACATTGGCCTTGGCAAATAATTTTTGGCTAGGTTTCCAAAAGCAATTGCAACAAAACAAAAAATAGACACGTGGGACCTAATTAAACTAAAGAGCTTACGCACAGCAAAAGAAACTATCCACAGAGTAAACAGACAACCTACAAAATGGGAGAAGATATTTGCAAACTATGCATCCAACAAAGGCCAAATACCCAGAATCTATCGGGAACTTAAATTAACAAGCAAAAAACAAATAACTCTGTTAAAAATGTGCAAAGCACATGAACAAATACTTCTTTTTTTATTATTATGCTTTAAGTTCTGGGGTACATGTGCAGAACGTGCAGGTTTGTTACATAGGTGTACACATGCCATGGGAGAACATGTGGTATTTGGTTTTCTGTTCTTGTGTCTGTTTGCTGAGAATGGTGGTTTCCAGCTTTATCCATGTCCCTGCAAAGGACATGAACTCATCCTTTGTTGTGGCCACATAGTATTCCATGGTGTATATGTGCCACATTTTCTTTATCTAATCTACCATCAATGGACATTTGGGTTGGTTCCAAGTCTTTGCTATTGTGAACAGTGCCATAATAAACATACCTGTGCATGTGTCTTTATAATATAATTATTTATAATCCTTTGGGTATATACCCAGTAATGGGATTGCTGGGTCAAATCTATTTCTTGATCCTTGAGAAATCGCCACACTGTCTTCCACAATAGTTGAACTAATTACACTCCCACCAACAGTGTAAAAGTATTCCTATTTCTCTACATCCTCTCCAGCATCTGTTGTCTCCAGATTTTTTAATGATCGTCATTCTAACTGGCATGAGATGGTATCTCAATGTGGTTTTGATTTGCTTTTCTCTAATGACCAGTGATAATGAGCTTTTTTCATATGTTTCTTGGCTAAATAAATGCCTTCTTTTGAGAAGTGTCTGTTCAAATTCTTCTTCTAATTTTTGATGCGGTTGTTTGTTTTTTTCTTGTAAATTTGTTTAAATTCTTTGTAGATTCTTGTTTTTAGCCCTTTGTCAGATGGGTAGATTGCAAAAAATATTTCCCATTCTGTTGGTTGCTAGTTCACTCTAATGGCTGTTTCTTTTGTTGTGCAGGAGCTTTTTAGTTTAGTTAGATCCCATTTGTCTATTTTGCTTTGGTTGCCAATGCTTTTGGCATTTTAGTCATGAAGTCCTTGCCCATGCCTATGTCCTGAACAGTATTGCCTAGGTTTTCTTTTAGGGTTTTTATGGTGTTAGGTCTTATGTTTAAATCTTTAGTCCATCTGCAGTTAATTTTTGTATAAGGTGTAAGGAAGTGATCCAGTTTCAACTTTCTGCCTATGGCTAGCCAATTTTCCCAACACCATTTATTAAATAGGGAATCCTTTTCCCATTGCTTGTTTTTGTCAGGTTTCTCAAAGATCAGATTGTTGTAGATGTGTGGTGTTATTTCTGAGGCCTCTGTTCTGTTTCATTGATTTATATCTCTGTTTTGATACCAGTACCATGCTGTTTTGGTTACTGTAGCCTTGTAGTATAGTTTGAAGTCAGGTAGCATGATGCCTCCAGCTTTTTTTTTTCTTTTTTTCTTAGCATTGTCTTGGCTATGTGGACTCTTTTTTGGTTCCATACGAAGTTTAAGGTGGTTTTTATAGATTCAGTGCTATCCCCATCAAGCTACCATTGACTTTCTTCACAAACACTTCTTAAAAGAAGACATATAAGCAGCCAATAAATATGTGAAAAAACGCCCAACATCACTAATCATCAGAGAAATGCAAATCAAAACCATAGTGAGATACCATCTCACACCAGTCAGAATGGCCATTATTAAAAAGTTAAAAAACAATAGGTGCTGATAAGACTGTGGAGAAAAAGGAAATGTTTATACATTGTTGGTGGGGAAGTAAATTAGTTCAGCCACTGTAGAAAGCAGTCTGGAGATTTCTCAAAGGACTTAGCTACCATTCCACCCAGAAATCCCATTATTGGGTATATCTCAAAAGAAAATAAATCAGTTTACCAAAAGTCATGTGCACTTTTACGTTCATCACTGCACTATTCACAATAGCAAAGATATGGAATCAATCCAGGTGCCCATCAGTGGTAGATTAGATTTTTAAAATGTGGTACATATATACCGTGGAAAACTTTGCAGCCGTAAAAAGAATGAAATTATGTCCTTTGCAGCAACATGGGTGCAGTTGGAAGCCATAATCCTAAGTGAATTAGTGTAGGGGCAGAAATCCAAATTCTGCATATTCTCACAAGTGGGAAGTAAATGTTGAACACACATGGACATAAATATGGGAACAATAGACACTGTGAACTATTAGAGGGGAGAGGAGGGTGGGGAATGTGGGTTGAAAAATTACCGATCAGGTACTGTGCTCACTACCTGGGTGATAGGATCTGTATCCTAAACCTTAGCATCATGCAATATACCCGTGTGACAAACCTGCAAATGTACCCCTCGTATCTAAAATAAAAGTTGGAAAAACAAATCAATGAGCTATATCTGATATATGCTTATGATGTGCTGGAGGAAATACTAACTGATGTGGACTTGCTTTGGGCTGTGAAGTGGGAGAGGCATGAGCTTTGCATTCAGGGGTTTGGAGATGAGACCCCACTTTATCACCTCTTAGCAGGTGTGATGTCTGACTCGGTGTAGGGCTTGTTTTTTTGCCCAGAAAACTTAGGCCATAACCTCTTTGGCTGTTCCTTCTCTGGGCAGGTCCTGCATTCCCAGAAGTGGAAACCGTCAAGGAACATGCTGCCTAATGGCTTCGGTATCTCAGTCCCATGTTTTCATCTAGTGACAGGGTTGACTGGTTTGACAGACAGGTGAGACAGTGTGAATGTGTAGTTATGTAACATATTAATTTCGTTGCCCTGACTAGAATCTGCAACAAAAGAAAGGAGTCTATAATATTCAGAAGTTTTCAAACGTGTATGCTTGAATTTAAAATTTAAACAGATTATTCCCCCTTAAATATTAGTATTTTTGTTTTTCTCCTCTTTTGACTGCTATGAGGAGGTCTGGACCATGAGTATGGCCGTCTTGCAGAGCTGCCCTTTTTGATCAAAGTAGGCGTATTTATCACCACCTTTCTAACCATATCATCACACTTTCCTTTGCCATATTCATTGTTAGCCGTGCTGTCCCCTTTTTGAAGAAACCAAGTGCACACAACTTTTATCATGCTTCTGTGGTCAAAATCATGCAAGAATTATTTGCTTACTTTCATTACATTTCATAGACACCATTTGGTGTTAAACTGACCTTCTTTTTTCCCCCCACTGTTCTTGTATATTTGATTCTCATGTTTGGGGATGGCTGCCTTTTCCATTGTTAAAATGGCTTATTTCTAAAAAACAGCTTTAACTTAATCATATTTGTTTATGTTACTGTTCCACTCAACATTTTCTCTTATACCTACTTCATCAGAGTGTGATTAAAAGAGATAACACATGTAAAATGTCTAGAACGGACATTTTTGATAAATGGGTTTGATAAATGGTGTTTGATAAATGGTTGCTTTTGTTAATATTTACTGAAGGTCACAGAGCTAGCAAAAGGAGGAAGAGATGAATAAATTGTGTCAGGCTCCAGGGCCCATTCTTTACCCATCTTGAACAGGATACATTCTCCCAAAAGGAAAGCCACATTTGCTCCTTGCTACAGAATATTAATCTCTTTCAATTTTTTTTTTTTTTTTTGAGATGGTGTCTCGCCTTGTCACCCAGGCTGGAGTGCAGTCTTGGCTCACTGCAACCTCTACCTCCCAGGTTCAAGCAATTTTCCTGCCTCAGCTTCCTGAGTAGATGGGATGACAGGCGCCTACCACCATGCCCAGCTAATTTTTATATTTTTAGTAGAGACAGCGTTTTGCCATGTTGGCCAGGCTGGTCTCGAACTCCTGACCTTAGGTGACCTGCTCGGCTAGGTCTCCCAAAGTGCTGGGATTACAGGCGTGAGCCACTGTGCCTGGCCGTCTCTTTCAAATTTTATTCCAGTTTACCTGATAGACACCATCTCATGTGTGTATATCACAATACTATTTATTTGTTTATTACTGTTTAGTGTAGTTAAAACAATCTTAGTGTTTAGCTGAAATAAAAATGGGCTTGGTGTTCAATATATTTCTCATTTCAATTCTGAACTATGACATTTTACTTGTGCTGATTCCAAGGTTAAAAATTTAAACTCAGTTAAAATGTGAGTCTTCAGAAAGAGTTCCAGAAAATGTGCTTTATCCTGGGTTATCAGATGGTGTTTTGCCACCTTGGTTCCAAGTCCGGATGTGGCACCTTTGTTGAATGTAGTCTACTTTATGCTTTACAAACTCCGATCACTGTAGTTAGTTGCCAGTGATCATTGCATGGATAACCATCTTGGGCTCCTCTATAACCTATATTTAGAGTAGAAGTATGGTATAGCCTTCAAATAAACTTTTAAAAATTTTTATTATTTTTTAATTTTTAATTTTTAATTTTAACTCTTTTTACTTTAGGTGCATACTATAAGTCAATCTCTTTCTCTCTGCCTGTCTTCCTCTCTTTCTCTGTGTGTGTGTGTGTGTGTGTGTGTGTGTGTGTGCACATGTGCACACATGTATACATAATTATCTTAGTCCATTCAAGATGCTGTAACAAAATACTGTAGACAGGGTCATTTATAAACAACAGACATTTAGTGCTGATAGTCCTGGAGGCTGAGACGTCTAAGATCAAGGCACATACAGATTCAGTGTCTGGTGAGGGCTTGCTTTCCGCCTCAGAGATGCCTTCTTTCTGTGTTCCTCCCATGGCAGAAGGAGATAACAAGCTCCCCTGGGCTTCTTTTTCATAAAGGCACTAATCCTATTCATGAGGGCTCCACCCTGATGACCTAGTCACTTCCCAGAGACCCCACTTCTTAATACCAACACATGGTATTAAAGTGTTTGGGGATTAGATTTCAACACATGAATTTTGGAGGGATACAAACATTCAGTTTATAGCAATAATTGTATCACAAATTCACTTTCTGTGCTTTTTCTTCTGGATACCAACTCTATATTTTATTGTACCTGATGACATTATATCAAATGAAAAAAAAAGTAGAGGATCATGGTAAGAATACACTGCTACAGTTTTGCATAATAAAATTGACAGTAAGTTCTCTTTTGATTAGAATTTCTTTTAAAGCTTTTGCATATTAAAAATATTAATATGATTAGCTATATAGCTCTATTAGGATAACGTTATTACTAAAACAGATTGGTGGTTTGTTTATATATATATAGCAAATTAGCTAGCTGCATATTAGCTTGATATAATGATAAAGTTGGCAAATGAATCTGTGTGTGTGCAACGCACTACAGAATGGACAAGGAGGATGAAAACAACTGCTGTCTAGTATTTTTCTGTACACGTCTTGAAGGAAATTAGGAATAATAGTAAAAGTTATTGAGGTATATTTGGAGGCACTTTGGGCACACATCTTGGTTCAAATCCTCCTTGCTTGGTAACTGAATATCCTTGGACCTATCGTCTAATCTTTCAGTCAGCCGTTTTATCTGAATAGAGAGGATAGTACCTACTCTATATAGTTGCTGAGATGTGCTCAGTGACCATTGATTTTTCTTCCTGTTTTCCTTGTGGTTGGCTTTCAAGAGTGTGAATGGACATGAACATACAGCGTCTTCTACTTTTAATCTGATTTGCTTATCTGAAAGGACAAAGGCGAGTCTATTCTGATCACCAAGACTAGAACCATCCTAGGAATAACTCCTCTGTTCTCGCCTGCCCTGCATTCCATGCTGTTCTTGCTGGAATAAAGTTACAGTTGCAAATGGTCTTCTTCCACCTGTTTCCAAGGCATTACCTCGAGCAAAGATGGTTGAAGTATAGGTATATATTCCCTATCCATCCTAGGGCTTGCTTGTGGCCAAGACAATCATGCCAGCCAGTCAGGGACTCTTTCCTATGAAACCTCAAGGGTCTCCAGGGAGCCACTCCCTACTTAGACTGAGTTGGCCTTTAAGTTTTCCTGACTTTAAAATTCTATAGGAAAAAGCACACAAATTGGAACTCAAGGATCTTGACTCACAGATGATAACACAAATATGTTTGCTTCTTTTTCAGACAAGTATAGAGAAGATTAAATGTATTACTCGAGATCCTAAATTAATTGGAGAAACAGAATTAAGATTTGGGGTTCTTGACCTCAAAATTAAGGCTCCTTTTAGTTTAGGCTTTGCTTCTGAAAATATTGTCTCCCTAGAAGTGGGTGGCTGCAAGAAGCAGTGAGTTTGAAGTCTTTGCAGAATTATCCAACTGCTGATTGGGTGACAGTGGGGTGGGGGAGTTATGGGGGAATTCAAACATCAGCTGGCATGTTGAATTAAATGATCTTTAAGATGTTTTCTGGGCTCATATTCTGAGATTCTCCTTACAGTGTCACTTAGGAATGTAATTTCCTAAACATGAAATGTCTCAGGAAGTAAGTTCCATGTCTGGGACTCATTTGCAATTAGACATTCAAGACTCTAAATAACATTTGGGTTAATTAACTTTTGCCTGGTTTCATGAAACACATTTAGTACTTCTGACCATCTTAGTATATTGTGCTCCATATAAGATTGTTAGTAGACTTGTGAAAATTATAAAATTTGGAAAATAAGAATCACTATGAAAATGCTTAATATGTTATTTTAAAGTAAAGGAACTGCTAGATGCATGACACGGTATCATAATTATGTTTTGGTAGGGAAGAAATCTCATTTATCTGCATACCCCTCTTAAACAAGATCTGTAAAAAAGTTGACAATTTAAGATAATTCTAGAATACGAGATTTGAGAAGTGCACATCTGTCCATTTTTGACCACAATAGATGTTAAATAGATTTTCAAGTTTTTTTTATGGGTATCAAAGTGATGTTCTTATTGAAACTTAAAAGCCATAGTGAGCCTCCCTTGTCTCCTGTCCTCCCCCTTGCAGCGTTGTAAATCTAACTTCTGCCCGTCCTATTGTTCAGAAAAAAGCAGCCATATTGTGCTGATTGCTATTAAATTAAAGCAGAAAGGGAGAGACACAAATGTGGAAGCCCATCTTACCAGCAGGGATACCACCATCTTTTATTTTACATTTTGGGAGGGTCAGAAAGTCATGACAGGCATCTGACCTCTGATAACCTCTTTGATGCTTCTGTGTGCAGTTTTTGGGGGAAGAACTTAATTAAATACAATTGAATTTCCCTGCTAACATTGCCACTGAAAGGACTCCTTTTAGATGGCTCAGTGTTTGCTGGTGAGGAACAAACAAAGATGCTTCTTTTGTTCCTCAAAGAAAAGTTAGCATATGTTAGTTAAGGATTTGTGATTTCTTTTGACTAGACTGGCGGGTTCCTAAAAATTCAATGAGTCTTCTGAAATGGTAACCATGATAAAACATGAAATATGCGATTAACTAAAACCCTAACTCTCTTTATTCATGGTAGTTATTACTAAGGTTAATCTTTTAAAGAGTTTACTATGTTAATCTCCACTTAAAAATTATGATCACTGATTTGTAATGAAATTGCTGGTGTCTGGATATATCAAATATAACTTATTCATCTCCTGATTTTTTAGCTACCAGAGGACAGGAAGAGTTACCAGCAGATGTGCTTTTGTGCTTTTAACTAGGAGACAGTTAAAACAGGAGTTGACAAACAAATATATAGTTTTTGGTTTTGATCAATTTGTTGAAACTTTAAGAAGCTTGTCCTCAAGCTATACTTCAATAAAATGCAATAATCTTTATAGTCAATAGGTTAAAAAATCCATTTTCCCATTGTTACTCTTGGGCTTCTGAAATCAGTAGCTGACAACAACAAATTGAGGAATCAGTTTTATAATCATACACAAATAATAAGTTATTTTATTCAAATTTGAGACTTGGTATTTATTGAGAGATGAATCAGGTTTATGTCTTCTTAGATTCAAAGAAACTTTTCATCCTAGATGATTTTGTTTTCCTTGAAGAGAAGATTAGAATTAGGAGCTGATGCTTTTGAATTTAAAGTTGACTATTGTGTATATTAAGCCTACTTCCTCACCTCCACACCCCCTTCCTCTATTTCTAAAGCTTTCTCAGATCTCTCTAATTATTTAGGGGGAGAAAAAGTCAACACTTGACCCTACTGTCCTGTCTGGCTGCTGTCCCATCTCTAGTTTCTCATTCATAGTTAAATTCCTAAAAATGGTGTGTACTACACCCACAGCCTGTATTTCCACACCACTCTCCAGAATCTAGTTTCTATGTTCACTATATACCATGTACTCCAGGGGAAAGTGCCCACAATCAGGGCCACCATGTTAAGTTAGGATGTTAAGCCTTACACAAGACTCCAAGCCAAGGGGATGGGAAGAGGCTAAAATTTTAGTGCATTTAATGGCCAATCTAAGTCCTGCCATGGGGGTTTACCTGCCAAGAGGCGGGTGCCATTGTTACTATGATGATGATGATGATGATGATGATGATGATGATTTTGTGCTTTGCCTGAAGGTTCCATAGTGCTAGCCGTGGCTTTGTCAACAATTCCCTTAGTCCAGTCTCAGCCTTTACTGTCTAATCTTATTTTTCAAAATCTTGACCTTTTAAAAGCATGTGATCAAGAATGAAACCTCAGTTGTCTAAAGGGTGCAAAATTCTTTGTCAACAGGAGGTCTTCCCCAAGGCTGTTAAAATCTTAAATCACCATGGGATTGGGATAAATTGTAGCTGACCTTTGAACAGCATGAGGGTTGGGGTGCAGTTGCCCTGTGCAATAAGAAATCCATGCATAACATTTGACTCCCCCAAAATGTAACTATTTATAGCCTACTATTGACAGGAAGCATTACCAATAACAGAAACAGTCAATTAACACACATATTTTTGTATGTTATACATTTTATATAGCAAGCTAGAGAAAGTAACATATGTTATATGTTTTATAAAGTAAGCTAGAGAAAAGATGTTATTAAGAAAATCATAATGAAGAGAAAATATATTTACTATTTGTTAAGTAGAGGTGAACCATCATGAACGTCTTCATCCTCATTGTCTTTACATTGAGTAGACTGAGGAAGAAGAGGAGGGGTTCACTTTCTGTCTCAGGGGTGGCAAAGATGGGAGAAAAATCACCGTATTAGTAGACTCGCACAGTTCAAACCCATGTGTTGGTCAATGGTCCACTGTATTTTTCTGTGTACTTAAACAAAATACTAGTTGAGGGAAGAAAAATGAAGATTAGAATCATCATGTAAAAATGCAATGCCAATCTCTTTTTTTATCACTTGCTGCCTCACCCCTCCCTCTCTGCAGTCATCCTCCTGGGAGACACCTGAACACTGTAAAGAGTCTGCAGACTTTATAACTAGCAAGGCTCACCTTGGAATTGCAACTCCACCACTTAATCAGTGATGTTGCCACGGCAGTCATTGAGTTCTCTGGGCTTCAGAGTTTTCGTCTACAAAATAAGGATAAAAATAGTTGGCTCTCCATAGTCCTTTGGTGGAGGATTAAGGGAGTTATTACAGGGCACATCTACTGTTTGGCCTGGAAGCAGCTTGTAGTGGAGTCAGAATGTTCTCTCAGTTTCCCCATGATGACCCTCTGTTAACATTACTTTTATTTCTTCTTTTCTAACTGGATTTTTTTTTCTCTTTCTTCAACATTTGGCTCAGCTGACATCTCTTCCAATAAGTGTTTCCTGATTCTTCACATTTGTCTAAATCTTCTCCTTAGGTCTGGGAGAGGAGCTCCCCTGGTACCTTAGTCATCCCTTTTCACAGCCTTTATCCTGCTGTGCTGTAATTGCACCAGGGGAGCATTATGGAGATGATGCTTGTTTTACTTTTGTATCCTTGGTACTGAACATAGTACATGGCAAACCAATAGCTATTTGATTAGCTGAATTGTCTTGATCTCAACATCTGGACAAGTGGAGAGAAAAGTGTCGGGAAAGTCATGGCAGCTGGGAAACATAGATGATTAGAAGCAGTGGTGACCAGACCCTTTCCTTGTATATTTAGTCTTTAATGGATATTTTTCTGTTGCTTAATTTCTGATCATTACACCATCCAGGTCTCTTCTTGGAGAAGAACTGATCTATTTCCAGGGCTTCAGTTATGTCTGGTCCTGACCATATATCCTCTCGAAAGCAGCTATCTACAAAGATCAGTAGATCAACATCACCTGGGAGCTGTTCTGGAACCAACATAATCTGGTAGCTTCTTATAAAACAAGAGTCTCAGGCCCTCCTCTAGACCTCCTGAATTAGAGCTGCATTTTAACTACTCCTCAGGTGATTTTGATGTACAATAAAATGTAAGAAGCCCTGGATTAGTAGTAGGTGCCTTCAAGAATAGAGTATTCCTTGAATTTATTGATATTTAAATGCCTTTGCCTATGAAGTCTCAGGGAAAGGCATTGGGTCTGTTGCAAAGATAATAAAATGGTACACTGGTATATTGATGAGATCTAGGCCAAAATCAGGCAGTAATTTTCTAACCAACTAAACTGCAAATGAATCAATCCACATTAGATTAGAACTAAGTAGACAACCTGAATATTTGAAAAGGGTTCAAATAAGTGAGAAATAAGTTTTTCATCTTAATGTCTTGATTCTCTGCTTGGATAGAAAATGACTTTTTTTTAAAGAGAGACCACTTCTTTAGGAATAAGTGCACTACTCCACATTAAGGCAAACACGTTTTTTATTTGGTAGCAGTTTAATGACGAAAGCAAGGATTTCAAAAGCTGTCTCCTGGTTTCCGTTCCAATATCAGAGGCAAAGCAAGTATTTGCTTTCAGCATAGTTGACACCCAAGCTCTTCGCAAATGTTTCCAGATCCCCCTGGGAACTTTTCTTTTGGTTACTAACCCTCAAGAGCCTTCAACTCCCTATATGTGAAGGTATTTGTCAGATGGAAAGAGGTCATGAATCTTCAGATCTTTTTGAGGAGTATGATCAAGACTCCAGTTTGAAAAACTTGATCCCTTTGCTCAGACCTTTCGGCTCAGTTGAAGACTCTCTTCTCCAGCCTTATCATCCCATTGGAACCTGCGCCTCCACATATGCAGATACACAAAAACAGTACGTCTGTAGCATTTCTTGGCTAGTATATTGTAGGGTTGAAAATTCTGAGAAAATGCATTCCTTATCTGAAAGTTTCATTGGCTCTTAAATGCATTTTTATACTAACATTTCTGTTGATGAATCTTGTGGATGCATGGAATTTTATGTTCATTTCTTTTGCTTTATCACCAGTTCAGTAATGGTTTCTCCCTAGGTCTCACCTTTATATCTTTCATAGTACCTTATTCACTCCTCCTTTTTAAATAACAGAGTCCTGGAGTGTGTTTAGTGACTGACCTCTAATGCCATGTGCTAGGTCCAATAAAAGGCTGTGGTCAAACACTCATTTGGAGAATCATGTTACAAAATCGTCAGTGACAAAGACCTGCTACTGAGATATTGCAGCCTTCCAAGGACCTGATGGTGGATTCAGTTTTTACTCCTCACGTACCTATTAGGTGGTTCAAGTGTATAGATGCGTGTGTGTGTGCTTGCGTGAGTGTGCATGCCTGTGAGCGTGAACAGAACAAAAACCTGAACTGTCTAGCATATGCCACCTGTTTTCACATCATTGTTGTTACAAAAGGCTTTTTTTTCTCTTTTAATTAGCTGAGCTGTCCTATTTTTTCATAACTTGCGTCTTCTCTAACATATGGGCTGTAACCGTATTTCTTTTCATTAGACCTGAGCCTTGTTTGTCATTTATACCATACTTTTGCCTTTCTCTTTCATTTGGAAAGAAAGGGAGGCTTTTCTATTATTTCAGAGCAAAGCACCTCTGGTTTATGTGGCGACTCTTGTGGCTTTCTAAATGCACTTGATTTAGCTTTCAATGTGTAATTACTGCCAAACAAGTTAATTGCTTTATAAATGTCCAAAATTCCCTGGTTTAATTTTGCTTTCATTTACCAACCTTCATTATACATCCACTGTTCAACATAAACACAAATGATTGTTAATGAATGCCTAATGCCATATTCATTAGAAAATCAGGTTAATGACTGGCAATGAATATCCCAGCTACTTTATTCTTTCAAGCTTTTTATTTATTTATTTTTGCCTTGTTGATTACAATAGCTTTTTTGTTTACCAAGAAATTCTACCTGTACTCCTAGTCTGTTTCTTTCTGGACTCCTGGTTTTGCTTAAAAGTTCAAGGTTTCTAAGGTACTTACATTCCCTAATTGTTCTTTCTTCCTGCAGATACCTCCAATATTTGCAGCTATTTGTACATAAATTATATCTCAATAATGCTTTATAAAAAATTTAAAAACCAAAACAATCATAATGCACATGATTTCCTTGGGCTATTGGCTACCATAAAGTCTTGTTCTTCGGAGAACAGAAATATCAGAACTTTTTTGTATAGTTGGTCAGGTGGTACACAGACAACCCCAAGAGGTATTGTTTTGGCATCCCAGTCTCTGAATGATGCCACCCTGCTGTGCCATCCACAACTTGAATAGCTCTTAGGAGTGGCACTAAGAAATCTCCACTAAAATAAAAAGTATCAGAGCAGAATGGTTTGGGACAGCATTCAGTGCTAACTGCCCTGGGCAAAGGTTGCCTAATTGGAAGATACCAGATGTGTGAATGTACATGGTTTGAGTGAGTGCCAGGAAGTCCATGGAGGAGAACTGAGATGCATATTATAGGGATAGGCCTGATTTTCCCCCTGGTGATTCTTGCTTTATAAATGAAGTTTCTTCCCTTCCCTGCAGACATGGGGTTGCTTTTCCAATCAAACCAGGCAGCTGGGGTTTGAAGGCTGTGCATGTGTGCCTATAACCCAACAGAGGATGATGGGTAGAATATGAAGTCCAGATTCTAAAATTCGAGCCCTGGCTTGTCACTACATGGTTGTGTGATCTCCAGCAGTTTCCTCATCTATCAAGTGCAAATGTTGGCAGTTTAGAATTTCTTCAGGTTTCACACCCTGTGACTCCTTTTGGGATGACAAGAGAGTGCCGCTGCATTCTTTAAGTGCATTGATTGGATGCTTACCATGTGCCCAACACAGAGTTGATGTGAGAGATACTAGGCAGAAGACACATTTTCTTGACCTCATGGGAGAACATATCAGGGAGGCCCATGCGCCCCACCTGTCCTTGACAGGCAGTATAAATGCGTCACAGTTGCAGCACTACTTAGCTTCAGTGCTGTGAACTCTATTATGCTTCCCAATTATTTATTCCAGATTCTAGTAATTTTACCTACTTCTGCCACCTGGGAACCCCTACCACTTTTCTTGTCGCCATCCATCAGTTATGGTACTTTGATCTCAGAGAAGCTCTTTTCTTCTTCCATTTTTGTCTCCATTTAGGTCTCCAGTCCATCATCCTAGTCCACATAATAGTGCCTTGACTCTACCTATGTCTGTATCTTCATAACATTTAGTGTTACGGGAATCTTACCTTTCCTTGTGTGAGTCTTTGGTTACTACCTCTTGCTTTAGACTCTAATCACCTCTGGGAAATGGAGTGGCAGACTTACCATTGTTTTTCTAACATATACATTGTTTCTCTGACGAATCCTAGTGATAGATTTTTTGGGGATCTCTCCTTCATGACACCAGCCTTAACAGACTGGTTTTAGCAAATATTGGGGAACAAAAAGTCAAAGACCCGAAGAGCATGACTAACTAAATAAAAAGTGCCAAGTTGAAAACCAGAAGTATGAAAACAAATCCTGATATTATCTTATTAAAGTTTGATATATATATATATTTAGCTGTCATGCAGATGGATAAGGTTTGATATTTTAAGTAAAATTGCAAGTAAGCTTCAAATCAAATGTATGGTTTGATATTTAAGTAAAATTGTTCTCTTCCATTGTGAGATCCCCAGGGGTTACCTCTTCTGACTTCACTGAGTATACTTATTGTATGTATTGTATACATGTTTCAGTCATAGGTTTCTACAGTGATAATTCTGCATGCCAAGCAACTCCAAATAAGTGACTTTCAACAAGAAACGTTCGTTTCTTATTTATGTTCATAGGCCTGTGGGTTGACTGTGGCTGCATTGGGCTCAGCTGGGATGGGCTACAGGCTATGGAACATACATCAAAGTCACATGGAAAAGGGCGTAAATGTTTAATTCTGTTTCATCCCAATATATCACCATATTTTCAAAATACGTTGTCTCTCTCTTTCATCACACGTATCAAAGTTAAAATTTTACATATATTAGTGTGATTATTTCATTACTACCTGTGGCCTCCTCTGGACTCTTGAGGATGGGAATTATGTTTGGTGCTTACCATTGTTCCCAAAGCACCTGGGACAGTGTTCTGGGCAATATCGGGTACTCAGTGAATGAACAGCCATGTTTTGAAAGAATTAACTTCTGATCTACCTGAAAACCATCTCAGGAGTGAAAATGTTTCTTTGTAAGAATCACTGAAGTGATACTAAATGCCTTGTTTCTGATCTTTCAGAAATCCCCTTGCTACATTCCCATTGTGAGCAGTGCCACCCTATGGGATAGAAGCACACCCCATGCAAAGGTGAGTCAGCGGAGTGCTATGTGCAGGGCGGCTCCATAGTGTCGTCCTTTTGGGTTCAGTTGATTTACATGTAAGAAGATTTGTTCCTTTGTATTTTTTGACTTTATAACTAGTAAAGGATTTTTTAAATTTGGAAAACCTTGGATCTCTGTTTGAGAGCCATGCTACCTCCTTATTCTTTACACACAGATATATACACCAAGAAAAACCTGTATCATGCATCTGATGTCCAAGCATAGAAATCACAGTGCCTTAGGGGTCTTGGCAGTGCCTGTATGTGCCCAACATACAGAAACTAGGGCAATAATTTTATCTTACCATCATGCATTGAAATTAACAGCTGAGTTCACTAGGCACAAAGTTGACCTGTTAGTAGTGCTCCTCTCCTGTGCCACCTTCTACTAATTGGTTGCTAATGCTCTTTTTCTTGGTGAGAGCCAAAGTGAATGTTTGTCCCTACAATGTGCATATGCATGGCTATAAATGACTACGATGTGAACGTGGAGATGGTCACCATGGCTGGCCAGTCCAGTTGTCATGGAGCTGTGGTAGCTTTCCAGACTCAGTCTCACCAGAGCTTTGTTTACAAAAGCAGGATTGGGATAAAAAGAACCATTCAGCCAACACTGAAATTTACATCCTAAGGGCTTTAATCACCTTCTTTTCCTTCCTATTTACCATGAAGGGAATTGCAACTTCCTCTAAAAAGGACCACACAGCCCAGCAACACTGATTAAATCACAACATCCCAAGCACATGAGGAGGAGATAGTTTTCTCTTCTGTGGATTTCCATTTTCAAAATTTGTGAGCAAGATCGGCTTAAATTACAGCTTGCAGAAAAGTAGCTTATGGTGACTGGAAATACAATTCAAGAGTAGCAATCAAAGATGTAGAAAATAACATTTTAAGATTAATGAAAAAGGCCAATAGTAGAAAAGATGAAAAACATGACCTAGTTGAAAAACATGACCTGGTTTTCTTACTGTTCTTACTTTGCCCTAAGCAGAGGAATATAAGCAAGGCACCTGCAGTATGCTGTTTCATTAGTTATATGTCCATTTGGACTTCAAGGATTTGTGCAGCTGAGGGATTCCATGGCTCCAGAATAAACTGTGTTGGAAAGGAAACAGGTCCAGACAAGTCCCTTTATTGCTACTATTCTACAGCTGGTATGTCAAGGCTCTTAGAAGGCAACACTTCATGAAAGGGGCCACAGATTCATTCTCTTATCAAGCAGTAGTGCAGGTGACAATGAGAGCTGGCATTTAGCTCATACCACAGCAAGATGGTGCCTCTGTAGCTCACAGACCAGTGCTCCCTGGGTGCCCACTCCTTTCTTCTGATAGCTTAAGTTAGAACAGGGAGGTGAGTACTGTCCTATGTAGATCAGGGCTTGGCATCAGCTAGATCCTCTTTCAAATTGCATCATCTCTTCCTCTCTCTTTCTTCTCTCTCTTCCTCTCTGTGTTTTTGTGGGTTTGGAGGAATTATAGAAGTAGAACTGAAAAATTTTAAGATGTGTATCTTTAAAATACTTTAATATTCTTTGTCCTTGTATATAGTATACACTGTATATTGACTGCATATGCTTTATTATATATTATACAGTGTATATTATGCACTGTACATCAGATATTGTATAGCATATATATTAAACATATATTATGTATAACATACTATCACATTTATCAGATAACCTGTATTGTGTATGTGTGTGTGTCTTTGTGTGTCTCTGTGTCTGTGTGTATGTATTCCAGTATTATATCTTATATATGGTATTTAATGACCACCTAAAAAGAGTCAGATACTAAAAGCAACAGTAAAGAAAAAAAAATCTTTCTTTTTAGGAGACTGTCAATAGTGAACAGCATAAATAATGGGAAATTATCAGATCAATAAGTCAGGTAATTCAGGTAATTCCAGAAAACTGCTGTGCTATGAAAACTGTAAATTGGTGGTAATTAGGTTGAAGGTCACTTGGGGTGGGAGGAGGGTGCTGCTTTTGCTAGGGTAGTGTGGTCAGGAAAAGTCCTTCTCCTCCTCCTCCTCTTTCTTCTTCTTCTTCTCTTTCCTCCTCCTCCTCCTCCTCTTCTTCTTCTTCTCTTCTTTCTTCTTTTTTCTTCTTTCTTCTTTTTCTTCATCTTTCTTCTTTTTTCTTCTTTCTTCTTTTTCTTCATCTTTCTTCTTTTCTTCTTTCTTCTTTTCTTTCTTCTTTCTTCTTCTTCTTCTTCTTCTTCTTCTTCTTCTTCTTCTTCTTCTTCTTCTTCTTCCTTCTTCTTCTAATTCCTCCTCCTCCTCCTTCTTTCTTCTTCTTCTTCTTCTTCTTCTTCTTCTTCTTCTTCTTCTTCTTCTTCTTCTTCTTCTTCTTCTTATTCCTCCTCCTCCTTCTTCTTTCTCCTTCTTCTTCTTCTTCTTCTTCTTCTTCTTCTTCTTCTTCTTCTTTCTTCTTCTTCTTCTTCTTCTTCTTTCTTCTTCTTCTTTCTTCTTCTTCTTCTTCTTCTTCTTCTTCTTTTCTTTATTCTTCTTCTGCTTGATGGATCATGTAGTAATTCCATTTGTTTTCTTTCCAACTTTCATTTTAGGTTCAGGGGGTACATGTGCAGGTTTGTTACATGAATAAATTGTGTGTCATAGGGGTTTGATGTGCAAATTATTTCATCACCCAGGTAATAAGCATAGGATTCCATAGGGAGTTTTTCAGTCTTCACCCTTCTCCTACCCTCCACCCTTAAGTAGGTCTTGGTGTCTATTGTTCTCTTCTTTGTGTCCCTGTGTACTCAATGTTTAGCTTCCACTTATAAGTGGGAACATGCACTATTTGGTTTTCTGTTCCTGTGTTAATTCACTTAGGATAATGGCCTCTAGCTCTATCAATGTTGCTGCAAAAGATGTGATTTTGTTCTTTCTTATAGCTGCATAGTGCTTGGTGAATATGTAACACATTTTCTTTATCCAGTCCACTGTTGTTGGGCATTTAGGTTGGTCCTGTGTCTTTGCTGTAGTGAATAGTGCTGTAATGAACATACGTGTGCATGTGAGGGAAGATGATATTTGAACTATGAGAAAGAGGCAACCATGTGAAGTTCTGGTCAGCAGAAAGTTCATGGAGACAGATTACTCTAAGCAAGAAGACCAGGCAGCCTGAGGCAGGCTGGACGGAGCATGATTAAGAGCAGGAGAATGTCAATGCAGCTGAAAGTGTAGAGCAAAGGAGTGGTTGGAGGAATTGGCAGGAATCTGATTACCTGGGGCCTAGTGG
The DNA here is from genome assembly GCA_963573385.1 of Cacajao melanocephalus. NCBI lineage: Eukaryota > Metazoa > Chordata > Mammalia > Primates > Pitheciidae > Cacajao > Cacajao melanocephalus. The sequence goes on from CAUYLG010028828.1 coordinate 31,728, forward strand.
CCAATGAAAGGAGTTTTGTCTTTTCTTCTGGCTGCCAAGCGGAAGCCATAATGAAACTTCATTTTAAGCCAGATAAGGAATCATCTGGCTTGCATTTAAGAGGTTCAGTGGCTCATGTATTCAGGATAAATTTTCTGAAAGAGATTTTGAGTCCCATAGGAAGTTATTAGGATATTCCAGTGAGGCAGTGGTAGTTAGGAGTAGGTTCAAATTAGTTGAATAACAAAGAAGTGATTAGATTTTAGAAAGATTTTGGAGGCAGAGCTGATAGGATATTGTAATGTCTAGGATGTGGGATATGAAGAAAAGAGGAATCAAGAAAGACTTCTAGGTTTGTGGCTCCAAAAACCTGGAGTGGAAGGAGGCGGAAGAAGTGGGGATTTTGAGAATAGATTTTTGATGGAGATCATCAGTAGTTGTGCTTGGAGAATATTTTGAGTTTGAGATGCCTAGTACTTCATATCTCATTTGTTAGAACTTAGTCTTGTGGTCAGACTTAGCTGCAAGAGAGGCTGGGGAATATGGTCTATTAACTAGGCACATTGCTGCCTCAAACTTAGGGTTTTGTTACAAAAGATGAGAAGAAAATGGACGTTGGGTAGCTGAATAGCATCATCAACCACAGAAATCAATAATAGTATTACCCCAAAGACTTTGGAAGTATATATATATATATATATATATATATGTATTTATTTTGAGACAGGGTCTTGCTCTGTTGCTTGGTTCAGAGGGTGGTGGCATGATCACGGCCTACTGCAGCCTCAAAATCTCAGGATCAGGTGTTTGCCTCAGCCTCCTGAGTAGCAGGGACCACAGGTGCACACCACCATGCTCAGCTAATTTTAAAAATTATTTGTAGAGACAGGGTTTCCCTGTATTGCTCAGGCTGGTCTTGAACTGCTGGGCTCAAGTGATCCTCTCGTTTTGGCCACCCAAAATGTGGTGATTACAGGCATGAGCCACTGTGCTAGGGCTAGAAATAATTTAATTATTACTTCTTAGAATTAAATACTTAGAATTTAACAATAATATTAAATATTAATATTTAATTAATATTAATTAAACACTTAGAATTAAATGATAATATTACTAAGAAAGTGAGATGCAGCTGAAGCAGTTCTTAGGGGTGAATTTATACCTTAAATTTCATATTAGAGAGAAACAAAGACTGGGAACTAAAGGACTAGGTATTCAACTTAAGGGCTAGTTATTCAAACTAAGAAATAAATCCAAAGAAAGCAAAAACAAGGAACCAATAAAGAGAAGAAAACACCAAAATAGAAAACAAAAATACAATTAGAGATAAACAACAGAGCCAAAAGTTTGTTACAGAAAGGAGTAAATAAAATAGGCAAACCTAATAAGACTGATTAAGGAAAAAAAAAAGGGAGTACAATATTATGGCCAAAAAAGGAAATATAAGTACAGACACTGTGGAGATTTAGAAAATCGAGTCAGTACTATGAATAACTTACATTGTGTTAATAAGAAAACCAAACCAATAATTTTATTTCTTCTTTTTCTTTTCTTTTCTTTTTCCTTTCTTTTTTTTTTTGTTTTTTTTTGTTTTTTTGAGATAGAGTCTTGCTCTGTCACCCAGGCTGGCATGCAATGGCATGATCTTGGCTCACTGCAACCTCCGCCTCCTGGGTTCAAGCAATTCTCCTGCCTCAGCCTCCCGAGTAGCTGGGATTACAGGTGCTTGCCACCATGCCCAGCTAATTTTTTGTATTTTTTCTTTTGATAGAGATGAGGTTTCACTATGTTGGCCAAGCTGGTCTTGAACTCCTGACCTCCTGATTTGACTGCCTTGGCCTCCCAAAATGCTGGGATTATAGGTATGAGCTGGGATTATAGGTATAAATTACTACTGTACTCTCAAAACATAACACTTCTGTAACCGGATGTGTGTGAGATTTTTCCCCCATCAGCCAGTTCTCAAAAAACCAGCTGGATATCCTACAATTCACTTCAACTCTAACACTAACCAGAGTTTGCGTAGACCTTCCTACAGGTTAAGGGTACAGTCCCACAGGACTGTGCAGGTTAAGGGAATAGTACTACAAGGCTGGCCCAACTTCAGGTGCCAATTACAAGTCCCAGATTCTCATCTGTAGTTCTGATCAATGGCTATAAATTAGGGTTCTCACAATCTCCTCTTTGGGTTTGATTATTTGCTAGAATGGCTCACAGAACTCAGGAAAACATTTACTTTTATATACTGGTTTACTACATAATAAAGGATATGATAAAATACATAAACAGCCAGATGAAGAGATATGTAGGGCAAGGCATGGAGGAAGGGGTATGGAGCTTCCATGACTGCTCTGAGTATACCATTCTCCCAGAATTCCATGTGTTCTGCAATCCAGAAACTTCCTGAACCCCATCACTCAGGGATTTTTATGGAGGCTTCATTACGCAGGCATGATTGATTATTAACTCAGTCTCCAGTCCTTTTCTCCTTTCTGGAGTATAGGGGCATGGAGAGCTAGAAGTTCCAAGCTTCCAATCATGGCTTGGTCTTTCTGGTGTCCAGCCCCCATCTAGAAGCCTTCCAAGAGTCTCCTCATTAGGACAAAAGACACTTCTATCACCCAGGAAATTCCAAGGGATTAACTAGAAGCTCTCTGTCAGGAACGAGGGGCAGGGACCTAATATATATTTCTTATTATATGATATCACAGTATCACATATGTCAATAAAATAGAAACACTATTAAGTCAGTATTCAGAAATTTCCTTTGTTCCTGTAACAGCATGCCAAGAGGATTTTGTGAGTTTTCTTAAAACTTCAAATGTTAGATAATTCTTACATAAAAAAAAGAGAAAAACCCACATAATTCATTTTCTGAGGTTAATAAAACCTCAGAAAATGAAACAGGACAAACTACGAATTAATCTAATTTATGATAAATATTAAATGAAGTACTAGCAAAATTAAATCCAACAGTATATACAATAAAATATATAATAATTATGCAGGGTTAATTCTAGGGATACATTAACAGTTTAGCATCAGAAAATCAATTCATGAAATTATTTGTTAATAGATTAAGGGAGTAAAATAATATAATCATTCCATTGGACACAGACTTCAACATTAATTTATGGGAGAAAAAAAGATTTAGAAAACTAGGAATAGATGGGAACTTTCTTAACCTGATAAAACATCTATAAAAATCTTATAGAAAAAAACATAGGCTGGGTGCCATGGCTCACACCTGTAATCCTAATACTTTGGGAGGCAGAGGCAGGTGGATTGCCTGAGTTCAGTAGTTTGAGAACTGCCTGGGCAACATGGCGAAACCCCATCTCTACTAAAAATACAAAAAATCAGCCGGGTTGGTGGTGCACGCCTGTAATCCCAGTTACTGTGGGGGCAGAGGCACGATAATCACTTGAACCCAGGAGGTGGAGGTTGCAGTGAGCCAAGACAGTGCCATTGCACTGTAGCCTGGGCGACAGAGTGAGACTCTGTCATAAACAAATAAAACATAGACTTAATAGCAAGACTTTAGAAACATTTTCATTAAAGGAAAGAAAAACACCAATGACTACTATGATTGTGCCTATTAAAAAATGTCCTGGGGGTTCAAAGCAATAAAATATAGGGAAAAATGTATAAGAACTGGGGGGAAAAGATAATATTGATTATCTACCTGGAAATTCTGAAGTTATCTCCAAATTATTAACATTTACAAATTATTAAAACCCAAACTATAAATTACTTTGAAATAAATTTAGAAAAATTTATAAGACATATATGGAGAAAAGTACAAAACATTATTTAAGGATATAAAAGAGAGTGCCCAAATAAATGAAGAGATAGTATGCATATGAATGAGAAGTCCATTGTAGTATTTTTGGTGAAGTTAAAAGTAGATCCATCCTATAAGTTAAATGAAAGATCAACTTATGATCTTAGTTATAAATAAGAACAAAATATGGGAACTTCTTTTACCAGATATGAAGGCTTTTTTTTAAAGCCATAGTCATTAAACAGCATGCTATTTGCTCAAGGGTAGGCCTGTGGAACTGAATAGAATACATAAATCTGATATACAAAAGAAAGGATATTAGATACTGATGGGGAAAGGAAGGACTATTCAATAAATGGGGTGGGGATAACTGGCTATCCCTACATTAAAAAAATGGTAATATTATATATCTATTCACACTAAATAGAAAAGTAAACTTTAGGCAGGTTTAAGAAAATAGTAACTTTTAGAGAAAATACAAAATATATTTTATGACCTGAGGGATATAGAAGGGTTTCCTAAGGCATAAAAATCATAAACTTTCAATATATATTGATAAATTTTACTACATTAAAAATTAAAAAGTTTCATTTGCCAAGACTTATGACAAAAATAAAAGACAAGTTACAAGTTAACAACAAATGTTTGGAGAGCAAATACTAATAAGGAATTTATATCTAGAATTTACATAGAATTCCTACCAATTGGTAAGGGAAAGATAGTTAACTGGGTAGAAAAATGAGCAAAGGATATGAATTGACAGTTCAAGAAGAGGAAACCTGAATATTCAATACAAGTATAAATAAATGGTTTCGCTTACTAGTGTCAAGGGAAATGCAGATAAAAACTGTAATGAAAGATTATTTCATACTCATAAGTTGACACAGATGAAAAAGTCTGATGATTAAAAAAAAGTGTCGACAAAGGTATAGAGAAATGGAGAGTTGCACATAAGCTGCTGCAGAATCACTTTAGAGAGCAGTTTTATGATCTAACACAGCTGTAGAATGCACTTTTTAGTTTTATTTGATTTCTTGATACAAATATTTATGCATATTTATGGGGTCCGTATGTGATGTTCTGTTGCATGCACTGACTGTATAATGATCAAGTCAGGGTTTTTGGGGTGTCCATCACCTTGAGTATTTATCATTTCTTTGTGTTGGGATAATTTCAGGTCCTTTCTTCTGGCGATTTTGAAATATATAGTATATTGTTGTTGTCGATAGTCACCATACTCTGGTATTGAACATTAGAATGTATTCCTTCTATCTAAATGTATGTTTGTACCCATTAACCAACCTTTCTTTATCCTTGGTCCCACCCTTATATGCTTCCCAGCCTCTAGCATTCATCATTCTGGAATGCAAACACATTTGACTCAACAATTTCCACCAAGATATGAAATTAGAGACTCTGTACTCAATGAAGACATATAGAGCAGCAGTCCCCAACATTTTGCCATCAGGAATTGGTTTCGTGGAAGATATTTTTTCCATGGACCAGAAGGGGGTTGGGGAAGATGGTTTCTGAATGAAACTGTTCCATCTTAGAAGATCATCAGACATTAGTTAGGCTCTCATGAGGAGTGTGCAACCTAGATCCCTCTAGTGAGCAGTTGCCAATAGGGTTTGAGCTCCTGTGATAATCTAGTGTCACTACTGATCTTACAGGAGGCAGAGATCAGGTGATAATGCTTGCTCTCTAGCCTGCCACTAACCTCCTGTTGTGCCACCTGGTTCCTATCGGCCTAGGGGTTGGGAACCTCTGACACAGAGGACTGTTTTCTGATGCATTGATTTGTAATGGAAAATTGAAAAAGACATGTTCATTAACAGGAGAGTAGATAAATACATTGTGTCCTATTTTATACTATGATCTGTTGCAACTAGTTTAAAGGAATAAATTGAAGCTATACAGACCATCAAGGATAAGTTTCAATAATCTGATGGTGAATGAAAGTATCAAATTGCAGAATTACTTACATGTTTGATATGACAGATTCTGTCATTTAGAGGATAAAGTTATACACCTTTGCTTTTCCCTCCTAGTTTAGAGCCATTTGAGATGTAGACACGCAGATCAGACAAATGGTGGTAAAAATATATCCAGGTCAAAGTTGGATTGAAGAACTTAGTAATGTTTCTAAAAATATAAAGAGATCGTGTCATTTTTCTGCTCACAAACTTCCAATGGGCTTCGATTTTACTCACAATAAAATCCAAAGTCTTTATCATGGCTCCAAGACACTACATAATCTGGATCCCACTACCCTACTGGCATCCTCACTTATCTTTTATACTCTAGCCCCTCCCTCTGCTCAGTCCTCCAAGCATACTTCCCTCCTAGGTCCTTTGCCTTTACTGTTTTGTGTACTTAGAATGCACCTTCTTTCAGGTCCTGAGCCCCACTTGCCTCAGAACTAGTAGACCTGGTCTGTATGTACTCAGAACCAGTACATCTGGGGTTGGCATTCTCCTAAGAAACTCACCAACTAATGCCCAAGGATCTAAAATAATGGTGTCCAAATTTTAATTAAAAATGTCTAGCAATGATAAAAAATTGAGTGCCCATATCTCATATACTTATATTTAGATACATATGTACTACTCCATTCATTAAAATGTATTAGTTCGTTTCCACACTACTATAAAGATACTACCTGAGACACTTGTGAGACTGGGTAATTTATAAACAAAAGAGGCTTAATTGACTGACAGTTCTGCTTGACTGGGAGGCTTAGGAAACTTACCAGCATGGTGAAAGGCGAAGGAGAAGCAAGTATCTCTTCACAAGGTATTAGGAGAGAAGGAGAGTGCAAGGGAACCTGCCACTTTTAAACCATCAGATCTTGTGAGAACTCCCTCATTATTATAAGAACAGAATGGGGTAAACTGGAATACTCTTTTATAGCTATTCTGTTATAATGTATATGGTATAAAATAGTACTTTATATCTCATTAATTCAGTGAGATGTCCTATTGAATTTAAACATAAATGAGATCAATTATAAATGATTGTCCTTTCATGTCTAATCAGATGCTTTCACACTATTTTTAATGAATATGTCAAGAAATTTATGGGAATTGCTCATTCAAGGGATCTACGTTCCACACTCCATGATCCAGTCACCTCCCACGAAGTCCCTCCCCCAATAACAATTTGAGATGAGATTTGGGTGGGAACACAAAGCCAAACCATAGCAACTATTAGGTTATAACTATTGTTTATACAATATAACAATAGTGATAACATAATAGTATAAACAATAGTTATAACCTAATAGTTGGTATATGTATATTATGCATGTAGTATATGTATATTATGTTGTAACTATGTATGTATATTATTTTATAACTGTTATACCATGACAATATATAAACACTATATATTGTATATAATGTGTATATATATATATACAGACACAATATATATTATATAATGTATTTATAGTATTTATAATTATGAATTGTATATATAGTATGTATGTATATTGTTATGACTATGTTATAACTGGAATACTATTTTATAACTATTATGTTATAATGTATATAGTATAAAATAGTACTTTATATCTCATTTATTCAGTGGGATGGCCCATTGAATTTAAACATAAGTAAGATCAATTGCTAATTATTATCCTTTCAGGCCAATCTGATGCTTTCATACTATTTTAAATGAATATGTCAAGAAACGTTATACACAAGGGTAATTGTAAGAATAATGAGTCTAAAGCCACATTTCCACTAGTCTTCTTACTCAATTTCAAATATTGTGGCCAACTTGAAAATTTATTTGAGATCATCATTCTTTTTACTTTGTAATGTGGCAGAGGAAGAGATCATATTAGAATAAAGGAAGTGTGTGGGCTCAGTCATCAACAAATAATTTATTTATACCTGCTGCATGCTAGAATGTAAGCTCCATGAGGGCATGGCCTAGTCTGTCTTACTTTTTGTTGTGTCCTTAGCTCCCAGAAGGATGCTGGTACATTGTAGATGTTCGTTTGATATTTATTGAATAAATGAATGAATGAGTGAGAACTTTGCAGGTACTGGAGGTACTCTGGTGAGCCTCTGTTCCTGCTTTTCTATTGCTGTGTTAGTTGCTATCCCTGGAATGACCTTAAGTTTTCTCTGGAAGGTCCATCTTTGTACCATATCTTCCACCTGTCTTCCCCTTGTTCTCAGCATGCAGCCCCACTCTGAATGGAATTTCTCTACCACAATTTGGAGTCGGCCTCAGATATTAGGCCTCTCCTTGGGGAATAGGGGTGGAAAGGGGACCTCATCTATACCTCCCAATGAGCTGCCCACTAAAGCCACCCCTCCACTGCTTGCTTTCTTGCTGCTCTGCAGGAGCCCTTCTTGATCAAATTGTTGGGAAACAATCATTAGTATTTGTGGGAAAAAAATTGCTTTCTGAAAAGTATGCTTTCAATGGTTCCATGTTTCAAACACATAACTAAATCAGTGATCATATGTTAAACATGTATTTTAAAATTATGTAGTATGCAAACCAAGGTTTGTATGGTTTAGCATGGAGGAGACACAAGACAGTTTGTCATAAACAAGTTTGTAACCTTGGACTGCATCTTTTCCACAGCAAGTGTTAAAGTGGATGTTTTAAAGAACAAGCCAGAAAGTATCCAGTTCATGGGTGACCTGAGGACTGTAAGAAGTCAGGTAAATGTAGGGCAGGTCAGACAACCTGTGGCGAGAAAAGAGCATCATTTTCTCAGCAGGTGTGAGTTAGATTTGTACAGAAAGGCATTTTAAGATGTTTTATAAGAGAGTAATTTGAGAAACTGAGTGTCTTCATCTCAGCATGACATGGCACTGAACTCATTCTCAGTCTTCTCTGATTTTAGCAGGGATTAACTCCTGCTGTAACTGAGACAGTCTGGAGACACCTTTTGTATTCAACTAAGTGCTTCTTTGGGCATTTAAGTGTGAGCATGGGAAGATTTCAGAAATGTTTTTTCTCATATCCAGTATGAACATCTGAAAGAAAAAGTGTCCATTCACTTTGGCAAAACTACTAATAATTTGGCCTAGATGATAGGTCACAATTCAATGTCCTATGGAAATGATACAAGGAGCATATTGGCATACCTGGGGAAGGTTCCTCTAGGGATTCCTCTGATCTCCAGGAATTTGCTCTGCCTAGAGTCATAGAGCATAAAGCTAGAAACGGATGGTCCAAATAGTGGTAAGTACTGTAGAGAAAAAGTAGGATAAGGGAATGGAAGCATGTGTCGTTGATATTTGCCACATAAGCAAACATAAAACAAACAAACAAAGAAACCCAGTGCCATCAATAGGTGAATAGATAAATATAATGTGGTACATATATATAAAATATGTATTATATATATATAAAATGGAATATGATTCAATCATAAAAAGGAATGAAGTTTGATACAATGTGGATGAACCATTGAAATATGCTGAGTGAAATAAACTAGACACAAAAGAGAAAATATTGTGTACTTTCACTAATATAGAGTGTGATGGTTAATTTTGTGTCAACTTGAATGGGCTAAGGGATATCCAGATAGCTAGTTAAACATTGTTTCTGGATGTGTCTGTGAGAGTTTTTAAAACAGATTAGCATTAACTGTTCTTTGCTCAGCAGACTGAGTAAAAAACATCTGTCCTCATCAATTGGAGTGGGCATCATCTAAATTGTTTACTGGATGGGGCTACATAGAACAAACAGGTGGAAACAAGATGAATTTTCGCTCTGTTTGAACTAAGATGTCATCTCTTGCCTTGGACACTGGCTTGCTGTTTCTCAAGCCTTTGGACTTGGACTGGGAGTTACACCAGTGGCTCCCTTGGTTTTCAAACCTCTGAGTTTGAACTGGAGCTAGATCACTGGCTTTGCTGGGCCTCCAGCTTGCAGACAGCAGGTCAAGGAACTTCTTTCTCTTTCTTTCTTTTTTTTTTTGAGACAGAGTCTCACTCTGTCAGCAGGCTGGAGTGCAGCGGCGTGATCTCGGCTCACTGCAACCTCTGCCTCCCAGGTTCAAGTGATTATCCTGCCTCAGCCTCCCGAGTAGCTGGGATTACAGGTGGGTACCACCACGCCTGGCTAATTTTTTGTATTTTATTAGAGGCGAGGTTTCACCATGTTGGCCAGGATGGTCTCGATCTCCTGACCTTGTGATCAGCCTGCCTCAGCATCCCAAAGTGCTGAGATTACAGGCATAAGCCACCACACCTGGCCATGACTTCTTATGTTAAATCTCTTTCTACTTATCTATATATATCCTATTGGTTCTGTTTCTCTGGAGAACCCTGACTACCACATGTAGTATTTGAATTGTCAAATTCATAAAGACAGGAAGTAGAATAGAGGTTGCCAAGAGCCAGGGAGAAAGTGATAATTGGGTGTTGTAGATTAATGGATGCAGAGTTTCTGTTTGGGATGATGAAAAATTCTGGAATAGTGGTGATGATTATTTAGCATTGTGTATGTACTTAATGTCAGTGAATTATACACTCAGAAATAGTTAACACAGTAAATTGTATTCTCTGTATATTATACCATAATTAAAGATAAAGATTAAATGAGGTAAAACACTTAGAACTTTGCCCGGAACAGAGTTAAATGCTGTATAAGTGGTAGCTATTATTATTTTGTGCCAGATACTGGGGATGCAATCATGACCAAGGGAGCAGGGAGAAAAGACAGATCTCTTGTATTACTTACAGAAGAATAAAAATCAGACAGTAGAACTTCCAGCAGCAATGATGGAGGCTAGCGACAGTGGAATAACATCACTAATGTAATGAGAGTTACAATAATCTAGTATTGTGTACCTAGCAAAATGATCTTACAAGAATAGAAGTGAAATAAAGATTTTTTAAAAATTATACTTTAAGTTCTGGGGTATATGTGCAGATCATGCAAGATTGTTATATAGGTATACCTAAAGGATTCTAAATCATTTTATTATAAAGATATTTTAAGGTAAGCAAAAACTGAGAGATTTTTTCCACCAACAGACCATGATGAAAGGAGTTTCTAAAGACTGTGTTTCAGGAAAGAGCAAAATGGCCCCAGAGTGATCTAAGGTGCAAGGCGATATAAAACAGAGAAACTGGGAGGGTCATAGACAACACATACTGCATCAGACTGAGCCTCATAACCTCTCTGGGCTCCACATCTTCATGGACAATGGACACGCTGAGGAATCCCCTGTCTCTGTGACCTCCTACCCTGAGTAGACCCTCTTATGTGGTCAAAACTGATTGGGTAGCTTGTTGAATGAATATCAAGCACTGGGAAGAAGGAACAGGAATATACAGGGGAGGTTTTACACGTTTCATTCATTGAAAAAGAAGGATGGAACTGGTTAACAAGTTCTTGGACAATCAAAGTAACAGAGTTCAAAAAAAAGACATCAAATGCTTCTAAGACCACAATAAGAGATATGCAGAAAAGAGAATATAAAGCAGCAATTCACCCGAAATTTGACTTCTAGAAGGAAAAGACCCACTTCTTCCTCCTTTCCTCTGGGCTCCCTTCTCAGAGGAGAGCAGATCCTGAGAAGATACATCTCAGGATGGGGAACAGAGTCAGGATCTGGCTTTTTAATGATATTTCACATATAGTCAAATGCCACTGTCCACTCCTAAATACAGAAAGAAATGGGAATCTGTAGCAGTATTCTCAATCCTGTTTCTTAAATCTCCCGCCCCTAACCCATTCCCCATACTGTTTTGTACAGTTCAGGGCTATGGCCCCTCTGGCCTCAGCTTCCTACCCTACCAGTTCCTCTCAGGAGCCCCTATTTCTTGCTCTAGTAAGAGGGATTTGGGGATGATGAAACATTCCCCCTGGCATGGGTCATGTTTCCAGATCAAGTGCCCAGTACAATTGTCCTCTGTCTCACTTTGGACCAGGGGCTAGACTCAGCCCTAGGGGCTGGAAGCAAGCTCAGCCCATACCCAAGTTTGCTTATGTGGGGTCTGGGCCACCAGTCCTCCCAGAATCCTCTTTGCTCCCAACCAAGGCCACCCCTGGCTGCCTACATGACCCTATTCTATTCCGGCCTGAGAAAGAGGAGGAGGCAGAGGCAGCAGAGCAAGGATAACACTGCAAGTTTTGACCAAGGCTAGAAAACCATGCATGTGTCTTATCTAGAAGGTTCTCTGGGCAAGAGGGAATGTAATAATCATTCATGTCATGTCTCTTCATTTCCATTTGGAGTTTTGGGTGACTTTCATCAATATAAAGCATGAGCAGTATAGTAGAAAAGGTAGTATGTTCTTGTATTTTGAACATGTGAAATATTTCAGGCATCTAAAAGTCCAGAGAGAACTATAACACACTTGTGTACCCATCATTCATCTTAAGAATAAACATTTCACAAATACAAGTGCAGTGGAATCCCATTTTCAAGGAAAGAAAAGAGGGGTTGGGGAAGAGGGAAAGAGAGCAAGATAGTGTACTTGACAGGCACCCCAGTTTCTCCACAACTTACCCATGGCATGGGGCAGGGGATCCAGAATTCCCTGTTTGATGCAGAGTGCGGTGTAAGAATGCTATAGGAGCCAGGCCCAGGAGTAGCCTGGCATTTCCATGAGGAAGCTCCAAGCTTCCCTGACCTCCAGACCCAAGACCATAGCAGTATATGGGCAGTAGAGGCTGGCACTGACTCCACCCATCCTGGAGGTCTGTTGGGACCCGTTACATCAGCTATGGAGGCAACAAGGAGAGAGATCAAAACAGAAAGGCCAGACAGGAAGAGACTCTCCAGAGGCCAGGAATGGCCCAGCAGATGGCACTCAGAGTTATCACCCCATCCGTGGTGCCAAGGAAAAAATTTTCCACCTGCAATCTGGAGGGGCAGAGTAGGCAACACACTTGAGAGCGGAGGGCACTCTGAAAATGATTTTGAACTTTGAAATGATTGGGTTTAAATTCTGAATTGGTTGAGCGATTATCTAAAAAGAGATTATTTTAAACCTTACGAGTTACCTTGAAGTGTTAAGATAAACTGTTTACTTCCAAGTTGTATTGGATAAAGAAAGTAGCACTGTTCTTGTGTCAGTTTGCTGAGAATGATGGTTTCCAGCTTCATCCATGTCCCTGCAAATGACATGAACTCATAGAACAGAAAACCAAACACCGCATGTTCTCACTCATAAGTGGGTGTTGAACAATGAGAACACATGGGCACAGGGAGGGGAACATCACACACCAGGGCTTGTCCGGTGGAGGCTAGGGGAGGGATAGCATTAGAAGAAATACCTAATGTAGATGACAGGGTGATGGATGCAGCAAACCACCATGGCACGTGTATACCTAGGTAACAAACCTGCGTGTTCTGCACATGTACCTCAGAACTTACAGTATAATAATAATAAAATTGCAAATAAAAAAAGAAAGTAACACTAAATGTGTTAAAAAAGCGAAAAAAAAAAACACAAAAAGGGCAGAGAGAAAAGGGAAGGGAACATACATTAGAAAAGTGAGAGGAACATCTCAGCACTTGGAAAAGGTGTGACAGCAGAGCTCATTTTTGTTTTCATTCATCTGTTTATTTGACAAACATTTTCGAGTACCTATGACATACTAGGTATTGTTCTAGGTATTATAGATAGTGAGCAAGAAGGAAGATAGGTTTCCAGTCATGGAGTTTATGTTCCAGTAGGGAGAGAACAGGCCACTGCTAAGATATATGGAGCCTCTGTTCAAATGTACAATGGGTAGAAGAGGACACTTTCCTGTTTGATGAAATCCCACTCCTGGTTGACAAGAGGGATGTTGGCTTGAGGCCAACCGCCTAGTCTTCCACTTGACAAGGCTTGCACTAAACAATTATATATAGAGGTTCTGGACAAGACAGGCAATACACAAAATGTATAAATAAAATAAATGGCAGTTCAATGGTAGTAAAGAATCCAAGGGGAATAGGCATGAGCATGTCTATGCATGTGCATGTGTGCACGAGTGTATGTGTGTAGGACGGTAACTTTTAAAACATGGTGGTCACTGGAAGCTGATAATAATATTTACCAAAGAGGTGAAGGAGATGAAGGATTAAGTCATGAAGATATTTGGAGGAAGAGTGTCCAGAGAGAGGGAACAGCAAGTGCAAAGATCCTGAGGCAGTAGCAAGCCTGGGGTACTGAAGGAACAGTAAAGGAGCTGGACTAGAGCAAGTGAAGGGAAGAGAGTAGGTGGTAGGTACATGGTATATCCACATTTACTTAGGACAATTCAGGTTTATACCTGAAATTCCAGAATAATTATTAGTAGGCTCCCCTTTCACACTAAAAAATGTTCCCAAATGGTCAAAGCAGTTCCAGATCCTGTTCAGCCTGGTAGAAAGCCATTGGAGAGAGTACTCTGAGTGGGATGTGGAGCTGTAGGAAGGCTGTGAGCTGCAGGACGTGACATTGGTTTAACAGGACTGTCCAGGCTGACTTCCTAAAGGTGGAGGAAGAGCTAGCGGTTAGGGGTTTCTCCCGGGAGATTGGGGTTCAGGTGCATGGGCAGCCTGCCTGGTCCTCAGGATGCCCTCCCAGGTCTAGCACTTGGAGTCTCAGCCAGTAGTCCATCAGGCATGTGAGTGTTCAACCACTTCAAAGCTAGCTGCACCAAAAGCAAACTGGGGAGTGCAACTGCAGTCTGCTTGAGTCTTTAGAACAATCCTATGCTGCAAGAGCAGTTGCTGTATTTTGGATCATGCTAACTCTCAGTAGCATAAACTTTTCTGTGATAAACTCTATGCCTGGGATCACAAGATTACATTAAAAATGATTTCAGGAAGACTGCAAGTGGTAGAGGACTTCGAGCACTTAACCAGAGTCATTCGTTTCCCCATGGTGGTTGTAACATTGATCAGATGAGTTTTAGGGCTTAGCATTTTGGGAGAGCAGAGATAAGTTCATGTTAATAAGCTGGAGATAACGGGATCAGAGCAAGAAGTGTATTGAAAAGGCCAGGTCAGTTCAGAGTAGAGGTTGGAATTGCCAGTGAGCTCTTATCTGTATTCCAAGTCACCTACAAATGTGATGCTGAGGCTGCTGGTATCTGCTTTCAGGTGGCTATTGCTTGACTGGGTGACAGACAGAATAATTGGTTGAGGATAGTAATTATGCACAGACCCTAAGGTCAGACACCCTGAGTTCAAATCCTGGCTTTGCCAATTTATGTCCTGGGATTTTGTGAGAAGTGTCTTATCTTTCTCCAACTCGGGTACCTCATTTGCAAACATGGTAGTAATAGCACCAACCGTTGCCATAAGGTTTTTGTGGGAATTAAATGAGTTAGATGTAAAATGCCTAGAACCATGCTGCCAGGCATACTAGCTGTTACTATTATATCTTTTGACCAATGTTGTTTATATTTATGTCTCTTTTTCATGAAGCTGAGCCTTTTTGATCACGGTAATCAGCATGCTTTAGTCTTTCTGGTTTGGGAAGTAGGTGAATGATTTCTTTGAGGTTCTCTTTAAATCCATCAGCAAAGGTCGATTTTAAGCAAAATGTGAGGTGGCTTCCATGGCAAGCTTAGCCTTTGTATCAAGTTACCATTCTCCTTTAAAGTATGAAAAAAATCAAAACTAAACTTGGGTTAAATTTCAAAGTAAAACTTTTATTTTTAAGATTTAAATCTAATTAGGCAAGTGAAATTTAGAACTGTGGTAAACAAGAATGGATTGTTCTCAGAAAAATAAGGTGAGATTCTCCAATAAAGAAGATGATATCATAATTTATTACAATTTAAAACTTTGTTGAGTATTAAATGGATGTATTTATGAATCCTCTTTTATCTGAGAAGCTTTCATATGCTACTAATGGGTTATCTTTAACACAAAAATAAGTACATCCCAAGGAAGACCATATCTGAATTCATTACTCATCGTAAGTATAATTATTGTTTAATAATATTATGAAGGGCTGGTGATGAGACGCAGGTGTTTAAACATGTAGTGCCAATAGATTTGACATGGTATTCAGTTCCAGCCTATACATTTTTAAAGATTTCTATTCATCAAGGGGACAATAAAACTCCACACAATGGTAAGTATGACATAGTGACTGGTTAATTTTTAGTCTTTAGGTTTTAACATGAGGTATTTCTTTTTCAGCAATAATGTTTCTTACTAGTCTATACAGTATATTTTAGGGTTAAAAAAATGAAACGTGGATATATCGATCAAGTCCACCAATCTGGGGGTTTCAAACCCTCTCTGGGTTTTGGACCAAGCTGCATGCAGTTCAATTTCAGACTGAGCAAATAAAATACAAAGCAGAGGCTTTCACAAGCATTTTTACCTGAAATTTTTGGTACTTAAGAAAGATGTACCACAACCCTCCAGCTTCCCAGATGAGAAGACTGAGGCTACAGAAGACCATGATTTGCTCAAGAAAATACTGCTGGTGGTCCAGACTTTTTAGACACAAACCTGGGTCTCCTAATTTTTATGTGTGAACTCTTCCCAGTGTCTTACATTGTCTCCTATTAACCCTGAGGCTCTAATTGAATTCTTGATTCACTATATCTAGTCAATAGACCTCTTGGAGTAGCTATTGTGTGCTAGGTTCTGTGCATGTTCTAGCTCTGGGATCACTGTGTAATTCCTGGACTTGATTGGATGTAACTATTCTGCTCTTTAGTCTCTGATTGGTTCATGCTTTCTTTGATGTATGCATGTTAAAGTTTTAAAGTTTAGTGTCGTGTCTTGAATGGTTAGCTCTTAGTAAGGTGTGGGAGGAACCATCATACTTAATACTGCTGTGTATTTTACATGTGTTACCTTCATAAAAAGATTATGAAGCTGGTACTTCACCCTAGACAAAGATAAGCTAAATCACTTGATAAGATTAACTATCTTTTAAGTGACAGTGTGGTAGGTTGGCTCACTCCCAGCTTAATATAGTGCCTGGTATACAAACCACTTGAATTTTGTTGAATAAATGCTGGGCTTTAAACTCAGGTCTAGGTGGCTCCAGTGTTCTTTTCACTATATTTAGTTGCCTTTTTGTTTCTCCTAGGGTCAGGAACACAGTTTTTCTTTTTAAAATGTCACTTAGCATGTAAACAGGTAATAAATACATTTTGCTTATGATGCCATAAAAATTCCTCAGTGAGTACATAGCTGCTGTGACAGTTGTTTTAAGAACGATAGATTATGTAACTGTAAAATTCATTTTTGAAGTTGTCATTGGAAGATCAAGACAAATAACAACACTTTGAATAGTACTGTAAATACCATTCAAAACACTGGAGTCATGAAAATCTACCCACCTACATCCCTGTAACCATTGCAGTGGGTTTGAGACAGCTCTTTCTGACTTGTGGATCTCAAACACTTCGTTGATTTTCCTTGTCCATGATATGATCACAGCACCCAGGTGCTGCTTATTTAAATGGTTTACATGGATGAGTTATTTTAGCCCAATTATGATAGCTTACATTGCCCTGGACTAGGCACCTTATTGATATTATCTCATTTTAGTCCTTTCAACAGTTTTTCAAAATGCTTTATTATTTTATAGGCAAGAAAAGTTGAATTCAGGAGTGGTTAAGTAGAGGCAAACTTCTATAATGCAGGCTGAACTGCTATGTCATTTTTGTTGGCTGTGGCTTATTGTCACACTCCCAGTTATTTGCTCACTTATTCACTGATTTTCAAAATGTGTATTATTTGTTATTATATGATGCTGAACCAGAGAAACACAAATCAATGTTTGCCAAAGTGCATTTATACTCTCTCACATGTAAAGAGATACGTATACAAGATTTATTCATTGAAGCATTTTTTTTAATGATAGTAATAAGCCAGAAGCAACCTATATATTTAACAGCTGAGGATTGGTTCAATGCATTCTTAATTTTATAGAATACTATGTCCTTTTAAAAAGAATGTGCCAAGGCGCGATAGCTCACGCCTATAATTTCGGCACTTTGGGAGGCCAAGGCGGGTGGATCACCTGAGGTCAGGATTTCGAGACCAACCTGACCAACGTGATGAAACCCATCTCTACTAAAAATACAGAAAAATTTATCTGGGCATGGTGGTGGGCACCTGTAATCTCAGCTACTAGAGTGGCTGAAGCAAGAGAATTTCAGTGAGCCAGGATTGCACCACTGCCCTCCAGCCTCAGCAACAGAGCGAGACTCCATCTCAAAAAAAAAAAAAAGATAAAAATAAATAAATAAATAAAGAATGAGACAGAACACTATATCTTGAGGAGCAAATTTATAAATACAAGAAACAGGGCATAGGCAGTAAGTATCATATTGTGACAAAGACAATATACATACAAGTGCATATTCCTGATCTTGACCTCTCCTGATCTTGATTGGCCTTTGAAAAGCGAAGTGACTTTGCTGCTTGGGCTAGCCATGTCAGGTTGGTTGGTTGGGTTAATCCAGTAACGGGTATAGAGAAGAACTGAAACAACTCTAGAAAGGCTAGTGATTTTAGAGTGAACTGAAGTGACCTAAGAAAGAGATAAATATATAGGAAAGGCAGGAGGAAAGAGGGGAATGACTAGAAGTAGAATGGACTGAATTTTGAAGAGACAGATTTTTGGGATGGAAGAGAAAGCGAGGTAGGAAGAGTCAGGGGGAAAGAGTAACTGTCCTTTCGCAAGTTCAGTCACCTGCTTTCAGCTATAATTTCTGCACCTGTGAAATAGGCACTGTGCTCTTTATTTCATGATATTGTAGCAAGTGTTTGGTGAGTTGATTTAAACATCTATCTCACTGATATGAAGGTTTAGGTCTATTTCTACTATATTTGCTCTTCTTCTTTAGTATATCTCATCAGGGTCAAAGCAAAAGCATATGGGTTAAGGCCGGGGATTTTGGGGCAGGAAATACACTGCTCATCTGCTTCTTTTTTTTTTTCTGCTTTGTGTCTGCTACTGACTTGACTCTTTGGTCCTCTGCTACTACTGACTTAGCATCTTTATAAACATAATCTCCATGAATCCCCAAAGTCATAATAATCCAACATAGTTCCACAATGCTGAAGTGGACATTTTGTTACTAAGATATACAAACATTCGGAAGTAGATGAAATCAGCCACATAAATGGTGAAGCACAATTTTCTGTTCTAGTCATTTGGCCAAAGTAGAAAAATAATTACTAATTTTTCATGAGGATAGAAAATAGAAACAAAGAAAAGCCATGATTCCATCTTTTACTTTGCTAATACAATAACCGATGGTTCGGTGGCACGTGCTACTCAGAGCTCTCAATTGTCTCTATTTAGCAGTGCTTCTGCCAGGCTACTCTAAATTCTCTATGAATATTGTCGTTTAATTGTCCCAACTATCCAATCAAGTAGAGACTATTATTATTTTCACTGTACAGATGAGGAGACTTGAGGCAGGGAAAGATAAAGCAGTTTGCCCAAGTGCCAGATCCAGGATCCAATCTGGGCAGTCTAGCTCCAACGTCTGTACTTTAGTTCACTGGACACCTTGCTTCTCTGTGCTGATGAGCACACCTATTTATTATCGTTGTTGTTGTTGTCGTCATCAGCAATGTTTTTTCCTTTCTTTCCCCTCCCTCGAATAAACCTCAGCTGCAAGTAAGAGCTCAGAAGAAGAGTAGGGAAAGGTGGGGAGTGTGCTAGTTGCTGATTCTAAGAGCTTTGCTTGGGACACCTTCACCTTGCACTTTCACCCTTTGGCAACTACATTGTCCTGTCAATGTACTCAGCTTTACAGAGCATTCCATACTTCTCAAAGACGTTCTGGATTTTCCATGCTGTCTCAAGAACCATGAGCAGTAGGCAGGGAAGGAAACATTGTTCCCGATTGTCTAGTGTTCAACAGAGAGTTTAGTGCTTTGCTCAAGTCTGGGGAGTTACTAGTGCCTGAGCCAGCACTGTAACTCCTCTGACAAGTCCTAATACATTTCCTATGGCTTCAGGATGGTGTCTGAGTGAGTATTGCTGTAATAAAAGCAGCTTGAGTACATATCACACAGACTAAGTTCTGAGAACCCAGAGGGGAAAAATTATTTGTACTAGGGGTTAGAAGTTTGAGAGATAGAACCAACTCAAATTACAAGAATGAATAAAATCAGGTACTCTATATGTATATATAATTTAGAGTGATGGGAGCCAGATGGACAAGTTATTTAACCTCTCTGTCACTCATTTTCCACATCTGTAGGATGGGGATAATAAAGTACTGATTCCCTAAGGTTACTGTGAGGATATGATGAGTTAACAATGTCTAAAGTGTTTAGAACAATGCCTAGTCTGTAGCAGGTACTCAATAAAATGTTAGTTGCTGTTAGTATATAATAAACAAGAAAATAAAATGTATCTTTAAATAAAAAAATATACCTAAGGACAATAATCTATTTTTCTCTTTCAAAAGCAGTTGCTTCTTAATGGTTTGGAGAATCTCAGCTAGCTTACCTTGCAAATTTTACAACTTGATTTTACTTATTGTCATAATTAGATTTGGTTTTATGTACCAAAGTTCTAACTTCTCGTTTAAATAATTTCCCCACTCTGGGTTTCCAGCATTTATTCTTTATGATACATACTCACATTACTTGTATTTAGCAATGAGCACTCTGACACCATCCTGCTTTTGCCAATAAGTACTTTTCAAATTTCAGATTTTTCCTGCAGCATAAGATTGAGAAATAACAGTTTTTTTTTTTTTTTTTTTAAAATCTCACTACAGAAGCTTAACATCTGTTTGTGCAATGACCTCAATAGATAACTTCGAGTCCCCTTTGGTAAATTTTGTATGAAAGTTCTGGCTGGTCTACTTCTTATTTGTTAGAAATAAGTTTCACTGGAGGAAATCAGGCCAAAAACCTTGCCAGCATATTTAACTTCTTGTCCTTTAAGAAATCATACTTAGATTTTAGAGGTTCAACTTTGCTAGATAATGAAATTATCATGGGGGACAAGCCATAGAAATAATAAATACAGTAATTCTTCTTTGCCTATTGTGTGCTTTTGCTATTCATAAATTTTAGGGCCTTAGATATTAGATACACTTACGTAAGGCCTCACTAACAGTAATTATCTTTTGACCGAAGAAAAAGCCCAAACGAATGCTAAGCTGCATTATCGCTTGGCTTCTGACATGAGCTGATAATCAGATTTTCTTGCTTAAATCCATGGTGCTCGAACAATGCTACCCACTGTCTGTGCTTCCCGATATTACCCTTAATTAGAAAGAACAGAAACACAAATCTGAATTATTTCAAAATCTGGTTTCCATGGTCAGTGGTTTGAAGGGCTTAACTTTATTATAAATAAACCTGGCTTTATTGGCTAATGAAATCTGAAATGCGAAGCCTGGGTTGGAAGGGAGGGTAATACTCTGATGTTTACACATCCAAATATCCAGTGTGGGCAAAGTGTACTGTAATAAATCATTGGATAATTGAATTATGATTCCTTTGTCCAAGCACGATCCAATCCCATCACTACAGAGAACCTGGAAGGAACTTGAGTTTATGTTTTCTTGAGAAGCAACATCTTTAGGTCTAATAGTATAGCTATCAATAGCTGTTAAGGAGGTGTTGATCTATTTTATATTTTCTCCCACATTAGTATTTTTTTCCTTTGACACCTTAGGGCACATAGTTAGAAGTGTGTGATGGTCTGGCCCTGGACCCATATGCATCTTCAATGTGCTATTCTCAAATATTCACACTGGGCTCTTTTTACAGCATAGAATAATGTGTGGGCTGGTGTCTGAGGGAGGCAGATAATGAGATGGGACATCAGTTGTATTTTTATTTATGGTCTTGTAAAAAGAAAGCTAACAACAGTCGAGGATGCCTGGTCCCATTTGGATGGATGATTAATAACTCAGTGGAGATAGTAACTTTGTGCTTCCTTTAGAAAACAACTTCACAAAGCTAATTTCTAGAACTGCTAGAACTGTGATCACATATAAAACCTCAGATGATATTGAGCATTGTGATTTTTGTCTATATTTATATTTTTTATGTATCTATGTATCTCCTACTTCTCTGTGGGTGGGGACCTAAGTGTCTATGTGTGTGTCTGTAAACTATAGCGCCATCCTTTTTTATTTACTGTTTAATTTTTGTTGAGACTCTGTCTTTTCTTCATTTGCAAGCATTTTCTTTTCCGTTTCAATTTTCATTGATATTTTCTTTCTATTCATTTGCTTTCCACTTCTGTGCTACGCACTTTGTGGTTGCTTTTCCACTTAAACATTCATAGCAACAATTGTTACTCTTAAATCTCATTTTCCAGATCAAGCTATTGAAGCTTAAAGAGGTGAAGTAATTTTCTTGGGGTCACATAGCCAGTAAATGGTAGAGGCAGGATTCCAACTCAGGTATGAGTTCCAAATCCCATAAACTAGAGCATATGTTATACTGCTCTGCTGAGCTATGTGTTAGCTTCTTTTAGACTCTTCCCTTTGTCTTTATCATAATTCTGTTTCATTGGATGAGGTACAATCCCTTCTCTTTCCAGTGACCAGAGACCAGGCTTAATGTGTCTCAGGCCCAGGTACCTGCAACTTAAGTGATTCCTCATGGGGTCCAGGATTTGCGTTGAATGGGAGTAGGGAGGTAAGAAGCATGGCCTTTACTACTTTCAGGGAGAATAATCAGAGAGACAAGCTGGTGCCTATGGTGATCCTGATAAAAAGGATTAGGAAGATGCCTTCTGAAGAAGCTGTATGGAACTCAAGGACCACAACATGGATAGTCACAAGAAAAAAAAATACCGTCCACACCTAGACAGTGTAGATGAGTAAGCAGTGAGGGTGTCTGGTCGAACATGGTAGTCTGGCTATACTTATTTATATCCCTTTCCCTAAACTCTGTAAAATTAGTGGTGGAATAGAGTCTCTAAATGGTATGCTGCAAATATGTTGCATGTGGGCAGAAATGTAAACTTATTGAGCCCTGTCGGTGGTCATGTAGGAGCTGGAATAGCTAGGTCAGCTCTGGCCAGTTCGCCCTGGTGTTGAGTAGCTTCATCCATTTACGCCAGCATTCCCTACAACTATTATCCATTTTTAAATGCCACATGATTTTGAAAGACTGAAAAGCCCTGCTTTAAAACAAATGGCATTCACCCACAAGGATAAAGACAAAGGGAGAAGACTGTACTAGGTGAGCAATTTCAACAATTTTTGGAAAGCTGTAAAGTTGGTTAAAAAGGGATAACTCAGTTAACAGAATGAGGTGACTCCCAGCTTCAGTCTACACAGAGCCCTAATGAGGAGAAGTGAGTCAATTCATGCTATCCACCCAAAAAACCTGGATCCTGAAGTTTCTCCAGATCTTCTAAATCAGGGAGTGCACACAGGGCTGAGAACAGGGGCCTGGTGAGGGACTGGGCAAAGAGTTCTATTTCCTCTTGGCTCACCCTGCAGAGTCTGGACAAAGATTTATTCTCTGGCAAAATTAGGCTAGAAGGACTTTCAACTCAGGGATGAGGTAGGGTCTCCAAGCAGGGATTTCTTGAAGTTTCATACAGTGGCCTGTGGGACACTCAGGCCGTTTCCTCCTGCTCTCTTCCCAGAATGCTCCCAATCTGGTACATACATTCTCCAGCTGGTGCTTAGAGGACATACCAGAGGAAAGCCTTTCCCATTCTGACAGTGAGGAACCTAACATTGAGAAGATAGGCTGGCTGCCCCATCGTGCTTCAGGGAAGCCCACTGGTCATAAGCCCTGCTCAAGTGAATCTAGAGCTGCAGTCAGCCTTTTAGTGCCTTACTATTAAGTATGAATGGCAGTCAAGGCTCTCCAGGATCCTTGACGAAACGTTTTAACATGAGATAAATGAAAACAAGCAGAAGAGAGAAGCTCAGAGGACACTGAAACAACACAGGGAACCAAATGATATGAACACACATCTAACACTACTAAGGCAAGCTCAGACCTTAAGATCAAAATACTCAGAAATAAGAGAAGAGTGAACATCCATTAAATACGAACAGGATGTTATATTTTAAAAAGTGACAACCAGAAGAAATAGACAGGAATTAAATGTGTGAAAACCAAGATTTTTAAAAAGAGCAGCCAGCATAAGCATAAAAAGATAAGTTAAAGGAAGCCCGTTAGAAAGTAGAAAGAAAAAACTTTAAAAATGGAAAGGGAAGAGAGAGAGAGAGAACAAGAACACAGAGAGGAGAAAATTATTCCTAAAAAAGAAAAAATATTTATAGAATTGCAAGACAAGAATTTCCAGATTGATGCAGCTTACTTAAGTGCCGAATATAATGAAAGAAAACCCACACGAAGACACTTTGTTATAAAATAATTTTGATAGCAACAAAGAGATAATAAAAGTTTTCAGAGATCTGAAAACAAAGAATATAAATAAAACAAATATCTCCCAGATAGATCACAAACAAAGCAACGTAATGGTATCAGACTACATCAGCTTTTGATGCTAAAAGATGGAAATTTTCTTTTGTTTAATTATTATTTTACTTTAAGTTCTGGGATACATATGCAGAATGTGCAGGTTTGTTACATAGGTATACATGTGTCATGGTGGTTTGCTGCACCTATCAACCCATCATCTAGGTTTTAAGCCCCGTGTGCCTTAGGTATTTGTCCTAATGCTCTCCCTCCTCTTGCTCCCTACTCCCCGACAGGCCCTGGTGTGTGATGTTCCCCTCCCTGTGTCCATGTGTTCTCATTGTTCAACTCCCACTTATGAGTGAGAATATGTGGTGTTTGATTTTCTGTTCCTATGTTAGTTTGCTGAGAATGATGGCTCCAGCTTCATCCATGTCCCTGCAAAAGACATTTTTTATGGCTGCATATTATTCCATGGTGTATATGTGCCACATTTTCTTTATCCAGTCTGTCACTGATGGGCATTTGGGTTGGTTCCAAGTCTTTGCTCTTGTAAATAGTGCTGCAATAAACATGTGTACATGTAAGACAGGGAAATTTTCAAAAATGTATGTGCACTTATACAAGCAATCTTCTTTCTAACTTGAGGCAATATATGGCCAATTGAAGACACTCAGTAGATGGTAGATATTATTTTCTTTCAAAGCGGCAAGGTTTTGGTCTCGTATTTTAAACTTTGGTAGGAAGTGATCTTGCAGGACAGGAGAAGGGCCACCTCTAAATGTCATGAGTGACAAATACAGAATTTATTCATCTGGCTGACAGCCTTTGACCTTGTCCATTTGACTATGAGAATGTAAGGCTTAGCCTGAAAAATTGTATAGGTACAGTTAGGGCAAGGTACATAATTTGTGAAGCTCAGTGTAAAATGAAAGCAGGAGAAAGGGCAGTTAATAATACTAAAATATAAAACTTTTTCCTTTATAACTATCTTATTAATTATAAAATGTACTAAGGGTAATAGCGATACATGAATGACAATCTGAACCTACAACCTGAAAAAATTAATATTTTGGTGTTATAATTGTATATGATGCAATAAATAATAATACATTGCTGTTTGATATCTTAACGGATGATAAGTCATTTTTGGGGGCTTGCTTTCTGCACATTCCTTTACTAGGTCAATATAAGTTAAACTTTTAGCAATTTCATCTTTAAGATTGCAAATAGTTTTTGATAATTATTCCTTTGAGAAGAATCTTTCTACTGATACAGCTGTCCCTAAAACCGTTGAGTATTGAATAGACTCCAACCACATTGGTATACGTTTCTGATCAATTATTCTGAAATGTAAATTTTACTACATCTAGAACTGATGATTCTTACGGAACCCTTTTTCTAAAAAGATTTAGCTTTTCATTATCAGTTTTGTGTAATTCTGAATTTAAATTTAAATTTATCAAATGTCATATTTATGTTTCTGCTGACATTTCCTATAATTTTCAAGTCTTACAAGAAACGGAAAGTGGCTTTATGATTTATACATAATTTAAAGCAATTCCATGGAGGTCTTGCTAATCCAGTGCAAATGGAGAGTTACTTCAGCTTATTACTTACGTTGGCAACAATAAAATACTTCATTTTAGTTGTAAGGTTTGTAAGTGGTAGCAAATATCATCTCTTTCATTTTTGGAATACGTAAATTACCTAGAATTTTTTGGCTTCACTGTTTGTGTGGAGATTGATGCCAACTAAGACAGAGTGAGCATCATCCTTATCAGAATCATCTTTTTCTGAACTGGCCAGTTTTATCTAGGGCAAGCTTGTCCAACTTGCTTGCTCTAGGTTGAACAAGAGCAACCAAGAGCAAGCCATACATGGTCCAGGACACAGCGTGGGCCACATGCAGCCCAGGACAGCTTTGAATGTGGCACAACACAAATTCATAAACTTTCTTGAAACATTAGAAGATTTTTTGTTTTTAGCTCATGAGCTATCGTGTGTGTTGGTGTATTTTATGTGTGGCCCAACATTGGATACCCCTGACCTAGAGTGGAATAAAGTTCCATAAACACAGGCTGCATTTTGAACCCTCATCTCACAAATACAGATCTCTTGACACCAGGCAGAACAGGCAAGAAGGTATAGGTTACTCATCTCAAACTGGCTTACCAGAAAAGTAATTCAAAGCCAAGAGATGCTTGCCTCATGCTAGTAAAATAGCTGCAGCAGCCACAGACTCTGCCATCTCTCACAATCAAACCTTAATCCTGGAAATCTCAACAAAATCCCATTATGCCTTCCTGGTGCTGAACTCCAATCCATGCAGCCAATAGAATGTGATGTGCTTAGATCTGGGCATTTTACTTTTTCCAAACTCTATGGATTAAGAACTGGGGAAGAGTAAATCCCCAAATACTCGTTCATGAAAGTAGAATAAAAGTATGTAGGGAAATGAAAAATGACAAAAGTGGTGGAGGTAATAGAGGTTGCAGCATTCCCTTAGACTTAGAATTCAGCTTAGTGTAACAGAGTGGCTAAAGGACACACAGATCATTTGTCTCTAGACCCAGTTTGCCATCTGCATCGATCAGATCACAATACTTGGCAGTAGGTTATTTCATCATAACGCTACATTGCATATGCCTCAGTGGCAAGAGATTAAGAGCCATGATTAAAAACACACAAGGCATGATGATACCACATCAAATAGATAATGCTTCATGTAGAAGAAATAATAGTTTGATTCAACATTTATATATTTAGACACTTGGATTTTTATATCTAGTGGCTATTCTCAATCACAAATTGATTTTCCACTTGCTGAAATCCCATTCTTATCTTATCATCCAGATCTCACTATTCCATTAAAGAATGATTCTGGATTTCAGCAAAACCAATTTAGAAAACTTTCTGCCAAATAATAAGGCTGCTGAAGAAACCTGTACTTTTGGTTTGGCGTGCAGTGGTGGTACATTTTTCATGATCATGTGAGACGAATATTGAGATGGAGAAACTCCAGTTTCTTTCCCTGTCCTCTAATTACAGATGCTGTTAGGTGTCCTGAAGTTGATACTTCCATTACATATTGCCAAGAGAGAAAGAAAATATGCCTTCATTGGCTACTGTACTTAGAATGGCTCCTAAAACTAAGCAAGAAAACCACAGTGTTCTTGGCAGGCAAACAATTAAAAAGTACAGGTGCTGGGAGTGTGCACAGCCCCAAAATCAACATGACTTGGGAGGAGAGGGGGTTAGATAACAAAGAAAGGTGCTTTTCATTCAGAGAAATTTATTTCTTTTAAATATTTGCAATCTGCAGCCGATAGCACATGAGGCCACTTGGCATTATTTCCCAACAAAGGGGAGGGCTGGTGGTAATGAGCAGATGCTCGAGTGGCCTATGGCGTGAGGTGCGCCATCCGTCAAAAAGATCAATATTTACTGTTCTTGTATCTTTGTGGTGAAAGTTTGCTCATCTTAAAAAAAAGGGTGGGGGTTGTGCTTTAATATATAGAGTATGGTTTTGATTTCAGGCAGTGAATCAACTAAAAGTCACAGGGTCTTCACAGAGAGGAACCAGTACCCATCTCCCCTGCCCAACGAAGAAATGTAAGGTGTTTTAAGGAGTAAGATGCATCTGGCCCATGATGTGGGCCATCTTTGTCTCCATTCATTCTTTTTCATTTCAGTAAATCATACCCTGATGAAAGGTACAATTTGAATATGATACTGCATTTCAAAGTTTGTTTTAAAACATAAATTAATTCCATTCAGTTAAATTCAACCTATATCAATGAAGCAGCATAACTCATGTAATAGGGACTGTGCTAGGCACTGGGCTGACCAAGATGAAGAAGATGAGGCTCACTGCCTTAGCTTTTTGGTGCCTCAGTTTTCCTACTTTGTCATACTTGGATCACAGAGAAGGCAGTCCCGTTAGATGGGGTTAGGGGCAAGAGATAAATAGATGGTGGGTCATGACCAGCCTCCTATACCATAGAAAGGATTTTGTGTTTGATTCTTTAGGTCAGAATGTGATGGGCTGGGGATTTGTTAAAATTCAGATCCTGATTCATTAGGTTTTAGGGTGAGGCTGGAGAATCTTCATATCTAACAAGCTCCCAGGTGAGGCTGGTGATGCTGGGTCCTGAGCCACACTTGGAGAAACAAGAAATTGATCACTTGTATCAGTCACCCAGGATAACTGCAAAAGTGCACATCCCTGGGCTTATAGACATATGTGAATAAAAATTTGCATTTTAGCATGTTTACCAGGTGATTTTTTTATGCATGGTATAGTTTGAGAACCACTATTTAAATGGTGAGAAATCAATGAACACTATTAAATAGGCCAGTGCCATATTTAGACTTGGGTTTTAGAAAGATAATGTGAGAAAGAGAATTCTATGGAGGTGAACTGCAAGCAGGGATGTGGATGAAGATGTTAATAGGTGGCAGAGGACTGCAGAGGAGGGAATGGGACTGGGGGACATTGACAGGGTGAGGTTGACAGGAAATGGCTGTGCATAGATTTGAGGGATAAGGGAGGAAGAGGAGGCCAGGATGATCTTCTAGGTTCTGGTTTGGACACTTATATTGCTGGCTGTGCTGACTCTGAAATGAGGAAGCACTATGGAATGGGGTTAAAAGTGTGGGCTTTGGAGTACGAAAGAGTGGATTTGAGACTTGCTTTCAATACTTACTACTTCTATAGCTTTGATAAGTTACTTAGTTTTTCATCCATAAAATGGGGGTGGTAGTTGTTGCAGGATAGCATTAGCCCCATTTTGCAAAGGTAGAAACAGGAATAGCGAAGGTAAGTTGTCCCAGGTTGTATAAAGAGTGGGGTGTGGAGATGAGACTTGGATGTGGGCCTTCATGATTCTACAGCCCCTGCTCTGAATTAGCCCCTCCAAGGTTGCCCATGTGCAGATACTGTCTAGATGGACAGTGGCTCTAACCAAGTCAGGAAAATAGTTTTTCTCTCATTTTACTTTCTTTCAAGGTCCCTCTTGGTATCACTGCTGTTCCTGTGGTTCTCCTCTGTCTTTAAAATGGTAGAAATTCTCTCCCTTTCACTTATTTTAGCTCATCTGTGATGATTTTTTAAAAAGACTTTACTAAATATCAAACAAATGTAAAGAAAGAAAATGCTAGCAGCAAAAAAGTCTTATAAAGTATAGGTTTCTGACTCTTCCTTAGTTAATCTCCCATGCTCCATGGCTAGTATAACTGGACTGAGTCTCTCAAGTCCCAGCTGCTTCCTGCCATTTAAGGGGTGTGTATCTTCTTAAGCTTCCATCTCTGCCTCCTTGGTCCACAGTCATGGAAAAGAGAGAGAGTTCCTACTCCAATGCCCTCCTAAGACCCTCCCACTTAGCTTACAGTTTCTGGCTTGAGTCACAAACATTTTCTTAAGGGGATGGGTAGAGTTGGGTGAGTTAGAGGCCATGTGAAGTGACAAGATGAAAACCTTACCCTTTCAATAAGATACTATTGCTCATGCAGGCATGATTTGATCTTGTACAGACTTAGTAAGTTAATGCTATCCTGAACACATAATATTCATAATATCCAAACAGTACTATCCATACATTAATATCCAACATCCAAATCTATATAAATCTAAATTGATAATATCTAATTATATCCAAACAACAAAAATTACACATCAACACTAATGAAAAGTTGGTTCTGATTACATGTTTAATGAGTGGTTTTTATTTATTTATATTATTAGTTTTTAACTTTTATTTTAGTTCAGGAGTACATGTGCAGATTTATTATATAGGTGAACTGTGTACCACAGGGGTTTGGTGTACAGATAACTTCCCCAGCAGATAATAAGCATAGTACCTCATAGCATATTTTTTTCTGATTATTTCCCTCTTACCCCACTTCACCCTCAAGTAGGCCCTAATGCCTCTTGTTCCCCTTCTAGTATCCATGCTTTTTTGTGGTTTAGCTTCCACTTATAAGTGAGGACATGTAGTATTTGGGTGTCTGTTCCTGTGTTCGTTTGCTTAAGCAAATGGCCTACAGCTTCATCCACATTACTGCAACATTCTTTTTTATGGCCGCATAGTATTCCATAGTGTATATGTACCACATTTTTTTTATCCAGTCCAACACTGATAGGCATTTGGATTGATTCCATGTCTTTGCTATTGTGAGTAGTTCTGCAATGAAGATACACTTGCATGTGTCTTTATGTTAGAATTATTTATATTCTTTTGTGTATGTATATCCAATAGTGTGATTGTTGGATCAAATGATAATTCCATTTTAAGTTCTTTAAGAAGTCACCACACTGCTTTCCACAATGGCTGAACTAACTTACACTCCCACCAGCAGTGTATAAGTGTTCCCTTTTCTCTGCAGTCTTGCATCTGTTATTATTTGACTTTTAAGTAATGGTCAGTCTAACTGGTATGAGATGGTATTTCATTGTGGTTTCGATTTTCATTTCTCTAATGATTAGTGATGCTGAGCATTTTTTTCATGTGCTTATTGGTGCCATGTATGTCTCATTTTGAAAAGTTTCTGCTCGGGTCCTTTGCCCATCTTTTAATGGAGTTGTTTGTTTTTTGCTTTTAAATTTGTTTTAGTTTCTCATAGATTCTGGATATTACACCTTTGTAGGAAGCATAGTTTGCAAATATTTTCTCCTATTCTTTATGTTGTCTGTTTACTTTGTTGGTAGTTTCTTTTACTGTGCAGAAGCTCTTTAGTTTAATTAGATCCCATTTGTCAATTTTTGTTTTTGTTGCAATTGCTTTTGGTGTCGTTCTCATGAAATCTTTGCCAAGTCCTGTGTCCAGAATGGTATTGCCTAGGTTATCTTCCAGGGTTTTTATAGTTTTAGGTTTTGGAATGAGTAGTTTTTAATTTGAATCAAATCAGATCCTTATTTATAACCTTATTTCATATGATTTATCCAATATCTTTGTAGCTCTTCCTCCTCTTTATTTTCTGTTTTTGCTATTTCAAGGTGACAAAGCTTGATTTAAGATACTCCTCTTTTCCACCTTCTGATCCCCTTCCCTATCCCCTGCCTCTCCACTCTCTGACGTGTACACTGGCTCTTCCCAGTGCTTGGAATGACTCTCATCTAAGACCTCACATGGCTACTCCATCTCTGCCTGTGAATCCTTGTTTTCGTGTCACCCTGTCTGAGGAGTATCTTTTTGTATATAAATCGTTGTACTTCCCTAAACATTTTTCAAATCCCTAAACATTTTTCCAATCCCTAAACATTTTTCCATTCCCTTTAACTTCATCATGTTTTTCATATTAGCAATAGAAAAATCACCATCTAATCTATTAGAGATATATTTGTTTATTTTTTGTCACCCTCCACTAATATGTCAATTTCATGAGGGCAGAGACTTCACTCTTTTATCCTCAGTGTCTAGAATAATATCTTGCATATAGTGTAATTGAATAAGATTTTTTTCATTGAACAAAAAATTAAGTTAATTAGCCTCTTTAATGAATGCATAACAGGAATGTGCATGTAAAGGCACTAGAGTCAACTGTGATCATTTTCAGGATCGTTTCATTTAAAGAATAAAGAAGCAAAAATATTTTAAAAATATCACTCACTTTAGGGAAGTAAGAGTATTAGGTGGCATGAATTATTTTGGAGCCATTGACCTAATTTTATTTTGTATATTTTCCTCCTCTATCTTACAGCACATCCCTCATTATGAAAGAACTGCAGTGCCCTGCTCCAGATTCATTAATCACATGAAGAATTTCTCTGAATCTCTTAAATTTCGTAGTCTACAGTTTCTAAATTCTCCGGATAAATTAAGACGTAATCCCAAGAAAGACCATAGCTTCCAGAGAAACTCTGGAACATGTACAGGTAATAATCATAAAGATTTTATTGAAAAACACTTGTGCTATGTTTCAAAATGGCAACAAAAGAGGGAATTCATTGGCTCATGAAGTTAGCAAATCCAAGGGTGGACTGGCTTAGGGTATGGCTGGATCCAGTGTTCACCAATAATATCATCATTTATTTCATTTTATTAATGTCCCGGTTGTCTTCACTAAGTTGGGTTTATTTTCAGAAAGGATAGCAATAACATGCCCTGGCAGCTATAGGCGTATCTGATTTTTAGAGCTTGTAATTTCAAAAGTACAGAAACCCTCTTGTTTTATTCATCTATAACAGTCCCCACTGCTTATCCAATGGCTCTGATTAACCAAACTTGGGTCTTTTGTTCACCCTTGGAATCTGGGTAGCTGGGAGAATGGAATGCACCAGTCAACTTTCGCTACTTCTGAGGCAGGGTAGGTAGGCCACTTGATTGATAGCTGTGCTTAAATTACACAAAATGTGTGTGTAAATGTGTGTGTGTGTGTGTGTGTGTGTGTGTATATAAGAGAGAGAGAGGCAGATAAAGAGAAGGATGATTTCCCTAAATAAACTGATACAGGGAAAGCAAAAGAACATCATTTTGTGTCAAGCGAAAATGATATATTAGTCATATTCCCCATAACACTGGCACCATAGATGATTTTTGATAACTTGGCACTGTCCATAAACTCCATTTTTAGGACCATTTTGCTGACCTGAAAGGATACATTTAAATGTACATGTTCAATTTATTACTCAAGAGAAAATGAAGTTTTTAGGACAACTGATAAAGGGGTAACTGCTACATTTTTATTTGAACAATGCATTATTTTAGAATGTATTTATTTATTCACTTATATTTATACGTTAATGAAATTCATTGCATATGTATTCATATCAGGGCCATTGAAAGGTTTTGTTGATTTTTCTAATGGTTTCAAACTCTTGGAATAATGTAATTTGAATGAGTTTTCTTTTTGAGAATCACATTGTGCTACACATTCAAATTCTACTTAAAAAGAACTGAAAAATTTTTGGGAGGGAATAATACATTTACATGGTTCAAAAACCAGAAATCTAAAGAGGCATATAGTAGACAGTCTTTTCCCTACTTCTGCTTCAATCTGCCTCGTTCCCCTTTCTCCCATGTGGAGACACTGTGTTCTTGAGAATCCTTCAATACGTTCTCTAAGCAAATAAAAGCGTGTTTATGAGCGAATGGAAATGTGCAGGTGAGCAGCAGTATTCTGCACCTCACAGTCTTCACTTATCACTGTATCTTGAGGCTCTTCCCACATCAGTGCATTCAGTGCTTTCTTATTCATTTATCTTTTCTTTTTTTCTTTCTTTATTTTATTTCTTGTATTTTTCTATTTCCATAGATTTTTGGGAAACAGGTGGTGTTTGTTTACATGAGTAAGTTCTTTAGTGGTGATTTGTGAGATTTTGGTGCACACATCACCAGAGCATTATACACTGAACCCAGTTTGTAGTCTTTTATCCCTATGCCCTTCCTACTATTTCCCCCCAAATCTTCAAAGTTCCTTGTATCATTCTCATGTGTTTGCATCCTTATAGCTTAGCTGCCACTTATGAATGAGAATATGTGATGTTTGGTTTTCCATTCCTGAGTTACTTCACTTAGAATAATAGTCTCCAATCCCATCCAGGTTGCTGTGAATGCTATTAATTCATTCCTTTTTATGACTGAGTAGTATTTCTTTACATATATATACACACACACACATATATATATATCTATCTCAGAATAAATATAACAGTATATATGTAACAGTATATATAAGAGTCTATCCACTCACTGATTGATGGACATTGGGCTGGTCCCACATTTTTGCAATTGTGAATTGTGCTTCTAAAAACAAACATGTGCAAGTTATCTTTTTCATATAACGAAATAAACGGACAACAGCAACTGTGGGTTGTCTGTTTATTCTGCTTACTGTTCCTTTTGCTATGTGAAAGCTCTTAGGTTAATTAAGTCCCACCTATTTATCTTTGTTTTTATTGCATTTGCTTTTGGATTTTTTTTTCCGTTGGTAATTTTTAAAATTATAATTTCCATCTCGCTGCTTGTTATTCATCTGTTCAGGGTTTCTAATTCTTCCTGACTTAAGCTAGGAGGGTTATATGTTTCTAGGAATTTATCCATCTCCTGTAGGTTTTCTAGTTTATGTGGGTATAAAGGTGTTCATAGTAGCCTTGAATGAACGTTTATATTTCTGTGGTGTTGGTTGTAATATCTCTTTTGTTTCCAGTTGAGCTTATTTGGATCTTCTCTCTTCTTGATTAATCTTGCTAATGATCTGTTAATTTTATTTATCTTTTCAAAGAACCAGCTTTTTGTTCATTTATTTTGTATTTCTTTTTTGTTTCGATTTCATTTAGTTCTGTTCTGATCTTTATTTCCTTTTCTCTGCTGGGTTTGCGTTTGGGTTGTTCTTGTTTCTCTAGTTCCTTGAAGTGTAACCTTAGATTGTTTTTTAGTGCTCTTTCAGACTTTTTGATGTAGGCATATAAGGGTATGAACTTTCCTCCTAGTACCACATTTGCCGTATCCAGAGATTTTTATAGGTTGTGTCACTATTATCATTTAGCTCAAACAATTTTTAAATTTTCGTCGATTTCATTGTTGACCCAGTGATCATTCAGGAGGAGATTATTTAATTTCCATTTATTTGCATGGTTTTGAAGGTTTTTTTTTGGAGCTGATTTCCAGTTTTATTCTGCTGTGGTCTGAGAGAGAACTTGATGTAATGTCAATTTGCTTAAATGATTGAGACTTACTTTGTCACCTATCATACTGTCTATCCTGGAGAAAGTTTCATGCACTGATGAATGGAATATATATTCTGCAGTTGTTTGGTAGACTGTTCTGTAAATATCTGTTAAGTCCATTTGTTCTAAGGTATAGTTTAAGTCCATTGTTTCTTTGTTGACATTCTGTCATGATGACTTGTCTAGTGCTGTCAGTGGAGTATTGAAGTCCTCCACTATTATTTTGTTGCTGTCTATCTCACTTTTTAGGTCTAGTAGTAACTGTTTTATAAATTTGGGAGTTCCAGTGTCAAGTGTGTATATATTTGGGATTGTGATATTTTCCTGTTGGACAAGGCCTTTTATTATTATGTAATGTCCCTCTTTTCTTTTTTAAAGTTTTGTTGCTTTATAGTTTGTTTTGTCTGATATAACAATAGCTATTCCTGCTTGCTTTTGGTGTTCATTTGTTTGGAATGTGTTTTTCCACCCCTTTACCTTAAGTTTATGTGAGTCCTGTGTGTCAGGTGAGTCTCCTGGAGGCAGAAGTTACTTTACTGGTGAATTCTTAGCCATTCTGCAATTCTGTATCTTTTAAGTGGAACATTTATGGCATTTACTTTCAACATTAGTATTGAGATATGAGGTACTAATCCATTCATCACGCTATTCGTTGCCTGTATACCTTGGTCTTTTTAAATTGTATTTTTGTTTTATAGGTCCTGTGAGATTTATGTTTTAAAGTGGTTGTGTTTTGATGTGTTTCCAGAATTTCTTTTAAGATTTAGAACTCCTTTTAACATTTCTTATAGTGCTGGCTTGTTAGTGGCAAATTATCTCAGCATTTGTTTGTCTGAAAAAGACTATCTTTCCTTCATTTATGAAGCTTAGTTTCACTGTATACAAAATTCTTGGCTGATAATTGTTTTGTTTAGGAAGGCTGAAGATAGGGCCCCAATCCCTTTTAGCTTCTCAGGTTTCTGCTAAGAAATCTCCTCTTCATCTGATAGGTTTTCCTTCATAGGGTACCTGGTGTATTTGCCTCACAGCTCTTCAGATTCTTTCCTTCATCTTGACTTTGGGTAACCTGATGACAATGTGCCTAGGTGATGATCTTTTTGCAATGACTTTCCCAAGTGTTCTTTGAGCTTCTTGTATTTGGATGTCTACATCTCTAGCAAGGCTGGGGAAGTTTTCCTTAGTTATTCCCCCAAATACGTTTTCCAAACTTTTAGATTTATCTTCTTCCTCAGAAACACCAATTATTTTTAGGTTTGGTCATTTAACAGAATCCCAAACTTCTTGGAGGTGTTGTTCATATTTGGAAATTCATTTTTCTTTGTCTTTGTTAAATTGGGTTAATTTACAAATCTTGTCTTCAAGCTCTGAAGTTCTTTCTTTTGCTTTTTTGATTCTATTCCTGAGACTTTCTGGAACATTGTTGTATTTCTCTGAGTGTGTCCTTTATTTCCTGAAGTTTTGATTTTTTAAATTATGCTATTTCACTGAAGATTTCTCCCCTCATTTCTTTGTCATTTTTACAAAATTTCCTTAAATTGAACTTCACCTTTCTCTGGTGCTCCTTAATTGATCTTCTGAATTTCTTTTCAGATTAGTCAGGGATTTGTTTTTGGTTTGGATCCATTGGAGGTGAGCTAGTGTGATTTTTTGGGGGGATGGTAAAGAATCTTGTTTTGTTGTATTACCAGAATTGTTTTGGTTCCTTCTCATTTAGGTAGGCTATGTCAGAGGGAAGATCTGGGGTTCAAGGCTGCTGTTCAAATTATTTTGTTCCATGGGGTATTCTCTTCATGTAGTACTCTCCCCCTTTTCTTGGGAATGTGGTTTCCTGAGAGCTGAGCTATAATGATTGTTACTTCTCTTCTGGATCTAGCCAGCCAGCAGGGCTACCAGACTCCAGGCTGGTACTGAGGGTTGTCTGCACAGAGGCCTGTGATGTGAACCTTTTGCAACTCTCTCAGCTGTGGATACCAGCACCTGCTCCAGTGGAGGTGGTAGGGGGGTGAAATGGACTTCGTGAGGGTCCTTAGTTTTGGTTGTTTAATGCACTATTTTTGTGCTGGTTGGTCTCCTGCCAGGAGGTGGCACTTTCAAGAGAGCATCCGCTATGGTAGTATAGGGTCTCCTGGGTCCTGCAGGAGCAATCCATTTTCTTCATAGGGTCTGTGGATTCTCTCAGCTTTTCTGGTGTATTTCTGCAGTAGTTCTAGAACAAAAGTTCATGATATGAGTCTCCACATGCTGCTCTCTCTGACCCAGTGACAGCTGCAATCTAGTCCTACCTTCTATCCACCATTTTTCTGCCAGATTCCTGTTAAAGTTTTGCAGTTGGAAACTGAAATAGTGCAAGAGTGTAAACTGGTAATGAAATCCAGAGCCTCATTCATTTTTCTTACAACTTCAGAGTAATATATTTTATGAATGTACTTTAACTTATTTTGCTTGTGCCCTTTGATGAACATTACTGATTTCCCCAAAGGGCCCAATAAAATCATATGGATTTCATATTTCATGACTTTGATGGCACATACTAAAAATTGATTTTGACCTATCCTGCTTTTGTTAGTTTTATGGAAAGAGTAATTTAGGCTTATTTCTAGCCTGCTGCAGTAACTCAGCAAAATAAATGCCAATTTCTTTATTCTTTTCAAAACACAAAAAGAAAATAATTGCTGCTATTACTATCTGAAAAATGTGTAACTTTAAGATTTAGTATACCAGGATCTTGAGAGTTGAGATTATGGGTATAACTTTGAGAAATAACATAGTTCATAATTACATGATTTGCTCTGATAGCCCTAAATTCCTTGATACTTGACATTTGACTAAGATTTGGAGACATGAAGCCATTAGGCATGGTGGCATTGAGGAGGCACTGATGGATGGGACTACGAAGACAACACAGGGACCCTCCAGAAAAGAGGGACTCACTTAGTTGTAGGTGGGACTCATCTTTAGGACAGATGAGCATCATTTTGGTTCTGAGAGCCATGTCTGGATAGGAGCAGAGTCCTGTTGGTAGGGGGCGATTAGGGTGGAGTACCTGGGAATGGAGAAGAGCCATAGCTAGGTTGGTTGCTAGGCAGCGGGAACCATTACTTTTTTTTTTCTTTTTTTTAATTTTAGCCCCTTCAGCCACTGTATCTAACTGCTGCTAGATATGATCAAATTTCATCCACTTTTGAGGCTATTACAATCATCTAAGTAAAAAAACAGCAAAGGCATAGATATGGCAGTAAGGGAAAGGGGATGACTAGGAGAACTACTTAGGAAGTAATGTTCACAGGGCACAATCATGGGTTAAAGCTGTGGATTCAGGATGAAGGCCAACTTGGGAAGGGCTTACATATCCATTAAGTTATTCAACAAAGAATAATCGACCACCCGTTGAGTGACTAGCACCATGCTAGTTCTAGAGACACAGAAGTGAATAAGATAGATGGTTTCCTGCTCTCTTGGAATGTGCCTTTTGAGGAAGGCAACAATTAATAAATAATACATAAGGAAGATTATTACAGATTATAATAAAAGCTATGAAAAAAGAGGTGGATGAGTTGTCTCATGCCGCTTCATAATCCGCCCCTTTTCTACCCTAGCCCTGATAAATACTGATTTGTCTTACGGCCTTATGCTCTTGCCTTTTCTAGTAAGTCATATAAATGAAACTGTACAACATGCAATTTCTTAAATCTAAAGTCTCATTTAGTGCAATGCATTTGTATATATATATATACACAAATATATATATTTTTGTGGTCCTTTATATATTTGTATATATATTTGTATATATATTTGTGTATATATTTGTGGTCCTTTATATGGCTTAGTAGTATTCCATTGTATGAATTCACTACAATTTGTTTATCTGTTTGTCAGTTGAAGAACATTTGGGTTGTTTCAGTTTTTGTAAAATTTTTTGGAGAGTTCATTGAGGTGATGAAATATTCTATATCTTAATTTTGATAATGGTTACAAATCTGTATGTTTGATAAAACACGTATAGCTGTGCATTAAAAAAGTGAATTTTACTCTATAAGTTACACTTCAATGAACCAGATCTTTAAAAGCTATATATCTAAGTTTTTTTTAAAAAAAAAAAAGGTAAGAAAAAAATGAAAAAATAGTTTAATTAATGGGAATAACCCAGGATTGAAGAGGATTGGAGCCATTTAAGATACGGAGGTCAGGGAAGAACTCTGAAGAATTGACATTTGGCCAGAGAGCCAGAATCATATGTATTTATGTGTCCAAAAATTAGAAAAGAAACCAGTGTGGCCAGAATAAGCAAAAGAGTGGTGTGATTTGAGATTAAGAGGCAAGTCCAGACTATAAAGAACTTTCTAGGTTACAATGGGAAGTTTCGTATTTATTCCGAGCTCAGTGGGAGATTATTCAAGATTATAGGTAGAGTTGTACTACTTCTTATTTACTTTAAAAAATGATCACACTATTGTTG
The DNA here is from genome assembly GCA_963573385.1 of Cacajao melanocephalus. NCBI lineage: Eukaryota > Metazoa > Chordata > Mammalia > Primates > Pitheciidae > Cacajao > Cacajao melanocephalus. The sequence goes on from CAUYLG010028828.1 coordinate 70,930, forward strand.
TTTAGATAATTAACTGAAGGGAGAACAAGTGAGGAAGTAGGGAATCCACAGTAAAAGTCCAAGTGAGGGATAAAGAAGAACCTGATGATGGTAATGACAGATGGGAATGAATGGGTGGTGGATGGAGACAATTTTTAGGTGGATGAAGCCAGTAAACTTTGCTAATGATTAAGATATTTAGATAAGGGGGAGGTAGGCATTCACAATAATTCTTGAGGTTTTGTTTGTTTGTTTGTTTGTTTGGTTTGAAACAATATGGGTGGTGGTACTGCAATTTACTGGGCTGGAGAATTGTTAGGTGAGGACCAGTTTTAGAAAGAAAAATAAAGAATTAGAATAAGACCTATGTTTTCTGTGGACTCAGTCACAAAGTCTGGGGCTTTGGAGATTTCCATCTTGATCAGCTTGGATGAATTGCTCCTACCTCTGGAATGGCTCATTCCAGATGCTGCCCCTTGAATAACTCCAGTAATTGCATATCCCTGGGATCTCTCTATTCTTCTTACAACTTGATTAAGTAAAATGCCAAAAAATTGCAAAAATGTCCCTGATAATTCTTTGGCCTTTTGAAAATGTACCACTTCGAAACATGTTTTTTCACTCTTCCCATTAAGACATGGAATTTATTCTCCACCCCTTAGATCTCAGCTTGGCCACATGACTTGTTCTGGCTAATGAAACATTTAAAAAATACTATGTAAGAAAATAATGTAAAAGTATTGGGGTTTGCCCTCTCACTGATGGAAACCCTTCCATCATTCTATGAATGAGCCTAAGATGATAAGAAACATGAAGTCGTCATCCCAACTGACAGCAGACATGTGAGTGAAGCCCCTACTACACCAACCAGTCTGTCAATTTTTAGACATACAAGGGTGGTCATCCTAAAATATCCAGCTTAAGATGAGTAGACTCAGAGCAGGACATCCCAGTCAACCCATAGAATCATGGAAAATAATAATTTTTTAAAAAATTTATGTTTTAGAATGGTTTATTATGCAGTAAAAGCTAACTGATAACACCACCCAGAGTTTTAGTGGTGGTTACCAACCTCAGATTTACTGCCGCCTAAATTTATTCCATGGGTAACATTGTTACCCGACCTTAGAACAAATGTAGCACCTGGCCTAACAGACCAATGAAAGGGGTTAAAACTGATCCACAAAAGAAACTTGGAGTTTTTGGTGAAGATTGACTCCATGTTATCCCCTCATCAGTGTAGTATCAGCCCCTGATTTTTCTCTCCTGGTATGATCATGATGCCAGGTCCAGTATAATGGCAATGGTCAAAGAAGGAGTTTTCAGAATCCCAAATGGCTGAGCAACTGGGACCTTGCCTGCAGCAGACAGATGGAGCATTCCTCTTATAACATACTTAACCCTTTGGTTAAAAGCAACAAATATGCATTTACTTAAAATAACAAATAGGGATTAGATTGCTATTTTTGCATTAAAAAGCCACTCAGGTGGCATGAAGAGAACAGAAAATGGAACATTATAAAGCTACATCTAATTTCTTACCAGCTGAGCAGAAGTTAACAAAGGAGACCATTTTGCCTAATACTCCTGAATAGATACAGACATTCCAGTGGGCATGTTTAAAGAGGTTTTTATTTGTAACTTTGAATTGAGATCCTAGCTGGAGTAAAAAGTTTTGGAGTCATCAGGAGGTGATAAGGAATTCTTGAGAGTAAATGAGATCATCAAGAGAAGGGAGGAGACATAAAAGGGAGGAAGCTGAGAAGCCATGTGACCTAGAAAGGTAGGGAAGGAGCAGAAGGTAACAAGAGGCATTATGGTTAGAAGCGCCCAGTCTGGAGTTAGACTTTTGAGTTTTAATTCCAAATTAACCACTAACTTTGGACCTAACTTCTCTGCACTTTAGTTACTCTGAATTAAAATGAGGATCGTGATATATCTAATTTCTAGGATTTATTGTGAGAGATAAATGTCACAATATAGTTAAAGTCCTTGAAACTCATATTTAATGTCCAGTAATTACTAGCATTATTTTTATAGCATTCAAAGGATTTTGTGAATTTCAAGAAAAGAGAAAGGGTAGTTAGCATCCAATGCTAAGGGAGGACAATTAAGAAATGTACTAAGAGTACCCATTTGATTTAACAGCTAGGATGTCTTGCTAAAATTGACAAGAACTGTTTTTCTAGAGTCATGTTGTTGGAACTAGTCTGCTGAGACTTGAGGAGTGAGGAGGTGGTAAGGCCATTGGCGATCCAGGCCTAGCCCAATCACTGGTTGTGTGACCTTGTACAAACTGTTTAACTTCTCTGGGTTCATCTCCTTGGCTATACACAGACTGGATGATCAAATTCCCATTTAAAAAATATTCTTCAGTCAACTGATGAGAACCTGGATGGTCAACAAGCAGAATGTTGTAGAAATGATTTTTTTTTTCCTTTCAGATGGGAGGGTTGATGACTAGCCAAAATGCAAGGCATCTTACTTCTCATTTTCCTTGGTGCTGCTGCCTTCAGAGCCAGACACATACACGAATACAGAAGTAGATGCAGACAAGAGTGTAGGCATGTATGTGCAAACACACCTACACATACAAACACAAATCACACTCTTCAGAGATCCATATGATAAGACTGCTCATAAGCAGATTAGGCCACAGACCACAGATTCAGCCAACACTTACTGACAATGTGCTGAGTGCTCTGCTAGAAGCTGGGTATACACAGATACATTGATCACAGTGATTTTTCTCAAAGGGGAAATACTCTAAGGACAAGGAAGCTGGCTGACAAGTTCTATGATACAGTTTAACAAATATTTATTATTTATTATTTTTAATGGGTGCATTATAATTGCATGTATTTGAGGGGTACACTGTGATGTTTTAATTTGTGTATTCATTAATATGTTTTAATATATGTATTCATTTAATGATCAATCAGGGTAATTAGCTTATCCATCACTCAAACGTATATCATTTCTTTGTAGTGAGAACATTCAGAATCCCCTCTTCTAGTTATTTGATAATATACAATACAATATTGTTAACTATAGGCCAGGGATGGTGGTTCACACCTGAAATCCCAACACTTTGAGAGGCCAAGGTGGGGGGAGTCAGTTGAGCCCAGGAATTCAAGACCAGCCTAGGCTGTATAGTCAGACACCATCTCTACAAAACAAAACAAAGCAAAACAAAACAAAATTCTTAAATTTAGTATAATAGAACACCCCAACTTATTCCTCCTGTTTATCTATAATTTTATACTCATTCATAATATACTCATTCATTAATCTAACAAATATTTATTAAATGCTGACTCTGCACCAAATACTGTTCTGGGTACTGGGGTAGCTATAGGAAAAATATGGATAAAGTCTTATAGTGTAAAATTATATCTAAAAGGGAGGCCTCACAAACTTTCAGATTGCTGATGAACTGCATTGATTGTTATCAACCAGATGATCTCAGAATGTTACCTGGGAGGTCTCCCAGCTACTGGCTTCAGTCTTTGCAGTAGTGTAGGGACCATGACATAGAGAACGTGGGCAGGTGGGAGGCTGAAAGGTAAGCGGGGAGCTGAGATCTCATTTACTTGGGTTAGTCCTGTTTCATTTGGAAGCCATAATTCTTCCTAGAACTGAAAGCCACGTGCTTCTCATGTTTTTAAATGTGCTTTGGGAAGGTTTCTGTGACTGTTACCATCCACCGTCATTCTGCTGGACCAATAGCAGCCTCAGACCAACTCCTTTGAAAAAGTCTCAAAGATTGGAGACTGCTCTGTTGTACACCACAGAGGTTTTGTGTAGAAGACTCACTGTTGCTTCTCCCAGGTAGAATAAGAAGAGATGAAATGGCTTCAGAACATCTTAGTTTGTAAAGATACACTTCATGCTAGGTTTCAGAATCATGTATGCAATGGAAAGCAGTGAAGCCTGATTGAGCCTTGCTGGGTAACTTTCTCTCTCTCTCTCTCTGATTCCCTGAAGATTTATTTCTCTTTCTTTGGCATATTCAAAGACTCCCATTCCTCTCACACTAAAGCTTGTAAGAAACCTCTCAGATGCTGACAGGACTCTTTCAGGTTGCTCACTTTTGTGAAGGGCTGGTGGTTCCCACTGGACCCTAGAATATTTCTGCATCATTCTCACTACTGTCTTGCAAAATGCTTGGAGTGGGATTTTTCCATCTCCTTGGTGAAAACCACTTTTCATGAGTTGACGGAAATTTGCATTTGGGGGGCAGTTTTTAGTTGTTCAGCTTTCGGGGAGAAATGATGCAAATACAAACCCAGGCTTAGTTCTTGGGAAATTCAGGAAGTGTCTCCCAGAAAAGGAGGGGGAGAAGGACATTTGTCAAAGTGCCTCTGCTGCGGGTCCTCACATAAACACTGTTTCTCTTTTGTTCATGCTGGACCCTGAGGAATAAAACTCAAGCGCAAAGCACAGGAGGTACTGGCAAGTGAATGCGCAGTTTCCTAATCCATGTGGATCAAAACATTCAAGTTTTGATTCTGTAAAGAATCTTCCTTAGCATGCTGGATTAATCACATGGATTAATAAAACAGTCACCTTCTCTCACTGGTGCCTTCAAGCCTTTGTACTTGCCCCCCACCCCCTCTTTTTTTTTTAAAATCCAATGGAACTCTATGGGAACAGAATGGGTGACATTTTTCTATGAGTCCCATGGCCATCAGTTCATTGGTCCAACCCCTGTGGAAGGTCGGCTCCCTGCATTTATCAGTGTGCAAAAGTCTTGTTTTGAGCATTGGGGAAAACTCAAGGTGTCTTTTAGACTCTACATTTTGTGTAGTTTCGCTTTGAGTGAAAAGTACCACATTGAAGTTCTTTACTTGCAAACAAAAGCAAAGGCTAAATGAAAGGCATTTAGTACGTGGTGATTAGGGCCTTGGTTAGGTGAATATGCATTTGTCTCAACTCTGTTTAGCCTGTTTACCTTTGATAAACCTACACCTCTCCATTTTTTGGGACAAGACCAGTTGGCCTATGTCTAATTTGACCACAGCAGCAACTCACGTTCCTTGAACTTGACTATGTGCCAGGTAAGGTTATGACACTTTACTTCAAGTATCCATTTAATCCTCATAAAAATCATATAGCATAGTCATATTATTATCTCCATTTTCTGAAAAAATAAATGATTGCATTGAGACAACTTAGATCTGGTACCCTTCACAGTCTGTGACCATAACCCATGCTGCTATTCTTCCTTGCCTGAAGCCTGTTTGTTTAAGCCTGTTAAATGCTGCCTTCAACATTTAGATTCATGTTCCCACTCTATGTTTTAATGTTTCTTAGTGCATGGGGCCTTCTTTAAAGAGGTAAGATAATATGGTAGATCATTTCCCATTTCAGCCCTTAGTTGTCGTTATTCATTAGTTAGGAAACCCTTATTGAAAGCCTCATAGGAGAAAAATAATACAGAAGGAGAAATGGATAGAGGGAGCAGCTGAAAATGGGAGAAAAGCCAAGTCTTGGAATATACCAAAATATATAGATATTTGATATCTGGTAGTTACTCGTTTTAGGGCCATTGTGATAGAGTGAAGGTATTTATTTTTATTTCTCATAGTCTCTATCCTACACAACACCATCCCCCTTTCCTTCCCTCTATAGTGAGAATTCTTTTTTTCTCTTTGCTTACTTAGCCTCTGCTTCAAATTTACAAGTAAGGAAGAATTCTGCCCTCACCAATTAGCTCCTTGGCCTTTCTTAGGTAGATCAAGGGCAATGAATAAGTGAAGACCCAGAGAAAGAGAAAGCAGAAAAATTCCAAGAGTAAGAGAAGAAGAATAAGGAGGAAGGGCAAGGGAGCCTGTAGTAGTAGCTGGGTGAGGGTGGGCTCTTGGGAGTTTGGAGCAGGGGAGGATTGGGGAGAAGTAGGGAAGTACAGCTTCTGTGTATACGGAAGAGAGAGTGAGGGGGGAGAAAGAGAGGAAGAAGGTGGAGGAAAAAGGGGGATAGAGAGGGAGAAAATGAGCAAAAGTTAAGAAAAGAGGCTTTTACGGAATTTATTGTATCTTTTGAATCTAAACCTTCTTCAGTTTTTTTTCTCAAAAGACTGAAATTAAGATTTAAATTCTTCTTCAGTTATTTTTGGACACCAGTTAAAGTTTATTTTATCAAGATTTCTAGGCACATGTAGGCCAGAAGGGACCATGAGTGGGCTCCACTTCTTAGGCGCAACACATCTTAAAATTGCCAGGCTGTGTGCATAAGTTCTACCTGACTTCTTGGTCTGACTTTATCACTAAAATATGTGGGAAATGCTAGTTGTTCCTCCTGAGACATGTGTGAGGTAGCTGCTCTATTTATTCAGTTTTTATTCAAAATAATATGTGCTGCATGTGCAAATCAATAGTGAAGAAGACATGGTCCTTGCCCTTTGATAAAAGAAAAAATTCAGCTGAATTAAATATAAAGGAGTTTAATTGAGCAATAAACAATTCTCTAATCAGGCAGCCTCCTGTGGAGCCACGAGATGGAGGAAGATTTATGGACAGAAAAGAGAAAATGACGAACATTAAATGGAAGTTAGATACAGAAACAGCTGGATTGGTTACAGATTGGCGTTTGCCTTATTTAAACATGCTTCAAACAGTTGGCTACATTTGATTGGCCAAAACTCGATGATTTGCAGAAGTGCAGGCTGTGGTCTGCTTAAACTTCCACTTGTTACAGTTCATGATGTACAGAAAAACCTTTAGGCCGAACGTAAATATGTAAGGAGGCAGCTTTAGGCTAAACTTGATTTAACACCTTATGGAGCTTATTTTCTAGGGGAGGGAGCAGAAAATAAACTACTAAAATATACAAACAATGCAATTACAGATTACGAAAGGGACTACATGGAAGGTAAACTTGAAGTAACTCCCTGTGAAAGTGACAGTTAAACCTGGGTCTGAAAAGTAAGGACCTAGTTATATGAAGAACTGGAGAAAAAAACAGCATCTTAGTAATTTTTAGGGAAATACCTAGGAAATATATATTTCAATAACATTTTATCACTTCTCTCTTTCTGAAAATCAAGATACTCAGAAAGATTAGATTTACCTAATCTGAACAATAGAGAGAAAACGGACTGAAAAAAAAGACATTATCAAGGATGTGTGGGACAGTAACAAAGTGCTAACATTTGCATTGTTGAGGTTCTGCAGAAGACTAGAAAGTGGGACTGGAAAAGTACAAGAGTCCCCTCTTATCTACGGAGGAAATGTGTACCAAGATCCCCCAGTGGATGCCTGATAAAATGGATAGTACCAGATCCTATATGTACTATGTTTTCTCCTATACATAGATGTGTAAAGTTTAATTTCTAAATTAGGCACAGTAAGAGACTAACGACAATAACTAATAATAAAATAGAACCATTATAAACTTATGCCAGTATCACTACTCTTGTGTGTTGGTGCCATTATTAACTAAAACAAGGATCACTTGAACACAAGCACTGTGATATTGTGGCAGCTGATCTGATAACCAAGACGACCAGGAAGTGTCTAGTGGGCGGGCAGCATATGCAGCATGGATACACTGGACAAGGGGGTGATTCATCCCTTAGGTGGGATGGAGCAAGAAGTCATGAGATTTCATCATCCTATTCAGAATGGTGCCTAATTTAAAATGTATGAGTTGTTTATTTCCAGAATTTTCCATTTAATATTTTCAGACTGTGGTTGAATGTGGATAACTGAAACCATGGAAAGTGAAACCGTGGATAAGGGGGTTTTCTGTATTTCAAGAAATAATGGCTGGAAACTTCCTAAATTTGGTCATTATCTTATCTTCCTAAATTTGGCCACTAAGATAATGACCAAATTTAGTCTTTTTCAAAATACATTTAATATTTTCCAAAATATTCTTCAATTTGTATTTTTATAATTGAAAAATTTATTTAAAAAGTATACTTTGACTCCTTTGCAAAGCAAGGAATTTTGTGGACTATCCTTATCCTAATGCAATTTAACTTCCCATTCTTTGTTTATATCATTTAGAATTTGGACATTTTCGAGTAAAATTTTAAAGAAATACATTTACTTGGTATATTTCCTGATCCTTTGCATATCTTAAAAAACATTTTACCATTGTCTTTCCATGTGAATAAAAATTTAACAAGAAGCAAAGTCATTTAGTGTTTGTAGATGTTAGGACATTGTCTTTGGCAAAAAGAAGCATGGTACCAACCTTATTTTTGTACAGAAGTAGATGTTCTTTATTTTTCTACCAAGATACTTACACAGTTTTTCTTTGTTAAAAAGAAAGAGATGAAAAGTAAAATTTGCGAGGATAAGTTAATATAGGACTCCTTTACATTAACATTACTTAAAACACAGTGAACTCTTTTGGTTTGAATTGTCAGGATGTTTTATTCTCATTATTTTTCTTAAATTATATATTTGCTTCTTGATTAGATTTCAGTTGCTCTTTCTATGTTTTCATCTGGGAACACCGAAATTTCCTAGATTCAATCTCTGTTCTTTTTCCTCATCCTCACTCTCTCACAACTGTCATTTCTTCATTCTTTTTCTTCATCAAAGGTGGACTTCTCAAGTTTGTTCTGCATATTGGGATTCTGTCAAGTACAACTAACAGAAGCTGTCATGCCCAGTATAGAGACCCTGCCCTAGTTTCTTTCCTCTTCTCAAGATGGCCTCGGATTCTAGAAGAGCCCTCTTCCTGTACCAGTGAGCAGACTCTTCTCAGAAGCTCTCAGCAGACTTCCCCTCAGATCTTATGGACTTTAACTAAGTCATGTGATCTCCTTTAAACTAATCACAGTAAGAGGAATGAGACTACCATTAGTAGAGACTTTCCCTTGAGCTGGGAAAAGGATGATTCCTTGAGGTATGGGTATGGAACAAAACGTGGTTTCTGTTTGTGAAGAACATGATTTCTATTTGCATCAACAGTGTCTGCTGTATCCTTCTCACTATTGATTTGATTTTTTTGTTGTGTTGATTATTCAATTTACTCATCCATTTGCTATTGGACATTTAATTTCCTTGCAATTGTTCCTTATCTTACCCTGCTCTGTTTTGTCTCTGCTGATTGGTCTTTGCTGCTCATCCTGTTATTTTTAACCATCAAAAGCTCTTATATTGTCATCTTATCCTGTTCTTTTCCTGGTTTCTGTTCCTGTTCAGTAAGGCTATGTCTTTTGTATAACATTGAGGGTGCCAAACTCTTTTTCAAAAATTCCCAAAATGACTGCTTGCAAGTTTCTCTGAGACTTCAAGACAACCTTCTCTATTTTGCTATAGAAAAGTACCTATTATGCTTACAGGTAGCATTATACGAATTCTCATTTTTAAAAATCTTTGAAGAGCAGTCTCTCTTGTCCTTGGTGTTTTTTAGAAGACATGTTGTACAGGGGTCATTTGCCTCTCTTCGTTGTCCACTTGGAAGTTAGTTGAATCTTTCTTTAGTTGATACGTATAGGCCAGGCCTGTTCTCAGGGTTTTGCCTGCATTCATCTAGTGTTCTTCTCCTGCAAAAAGGTGGAATCTTCCTCCGTTGTCTTGTTTTCTGGTTCACATGAATTATAAGAAAGTTTACAACTCCAGCAAGCATTATTACCACCAGGCTTCTCACTGACTTAACGCTTCACATGTAGATCCCTAGGTTCTGGGGAAGACTGTACAACTGCCATTCTTATTTCTTATACATTTCAGCAGGGTTCAAGGGCAGGGACTGGAGTAGTACATGGCCTGCTTTACATATCAGTATGCATAATACACTGGATTATTGTGTAATAAAAAAATCATAGTGGCTATGATTTTTTGGTTTTTGTTTTATTGATATATTGGTATATTTTGTTTCTCTGTGTTTATAGTTATTATCATAGAGTAGTAATTATGGTGTACTTACAATTGCATACTTTACCTTAACTTACCATTACATCATTTTTTCTATATTGCTTCATAGTTCAGTATAATAAACCTATATCCATATTCTTTTAATGGCTCAATGATAGTATACCCAGTTGACTTTAATTAGCCACAGATCTTTGCTTTCTAGGGTGGGGTATGTGGGCAACCGGTTGGGGTAAAATCTCTCCCTCCTGTTTTTTTAGTCAGTTGGGGCTCCTTTGTTAGTCTCTCAGAGTATGGTTATGTATGGCTCCCCACCTTGTTCTCATTCCAACTCTTTTTCATATAAATGCCTCTTAGAGTCCAGCATAGTATGTTTCTCAGGCTTAGATTTTAGCAAGAAGTGGGAAGAGGCTGTGCCTGAGAATGATGGCTAGTGGTTGGTACTGTTCTTCAAATAATGAATTTTCACTTCTATTGTTGATTTTATAGAATTTTGCCATGTAACCTTGTCTACATTTCATAGCATCTATAAAAGTGGTAATTACAAAAGATGGTGCAGACTGTCAGTGACGCTGTGATGTCAGATCTGGGAGGGGCTGACCAACAAGCTGTTCCATATTTCTTATCGTGTGATAAATCATTTCTTTATTAACAGTAAGCTTTTTGCCACTTTTCTTAAGACTACACATCTAAGCAAGAATGCATTTTTGATATTATGTAGTTGGAAATTTGTTTTCAACCATAAATACCTCATGCACTAGTCTTTGCTTCAACTTGCAGTTCGGTCAAGATAGTACCTGGCTTTAGAATAGAATTCACAGGGCTGATAGCACATGAGAATCTGAATACAGGAGGCTTATTGTAGTGCAACTATGTCACTCTGTTGCCAAGAGATTCTGCTTAGGCTGGGCAAACCACTGGAAACATATGCCTTTGTGTAGGAATGCCTCTTGTGGTTACACTGAGGCTTCCAGAGAGGAGTAACAGCTTTTCTTTGCTAATTACATCTACTAGAGACTCACTTTATTTGAAGTCTCTTTTTCACAGCACAGAGATGATTTGGAAAAAGAGTATTCTGCAATACATCAAATGGCATGACTTAGCCATTTCACAGTGTATACCTGTGTTGGAACATTATATTGTATATCATAAATATACACACTTTTTGCCCGTAGCTTAAAATATATGTTAAACAACAATTCAGAAAAAAAGTAAAAAGAGTATTCTTTGTTTTATGTGGTTAAGTGCTAGTGTTAATACGTTTATTAATTTATAAACCAGTTATGCACTGTATTGAATTAGGATGGGGATAACCTGCTAGTTATAGCAGTAATAACATTATTTATTTAAAGATTTGACCAATTCTAATTTAATATTTAATGGCATGTAACTAAGAAAAGTGATTACAGGCAAACTGTGGATGATTATAATCTACTTCCTCTATGTTGTAGAAAGAAAAATAAATTCTTCATGTATTTTCTAGTCACTTAACATTTAAGGATTGTAATTAATAAGAGCATGCTGCAGATACTTCAATTATCATGAAACATTCATTTCGGAAAGTATGGTCAATGGAGTGAGAAGTTCTTCAGTTTCCATAACTTGACAAAACTTATCATTGCTTTAAAGGCTTATTACTCCATGTGCTTAGTTATTATCATGAGGAAGTAATCATAGAGTATTGACAATTGCATATTTTGCCTTCATTTTTTTCTATATTTCTTCATAGTTCAGTTCAATAAACCTATATACATATTCTTTTAATGGCTTAGCAATATTATCCAGTTGACTTACTATAATATTATTGAATTAAACATTTATCTCTTGTGAGACATTTAGGTTGCTTTTATTTATTTATTTTTCCATACAGGAATAAGTTTAAAATACTTGCTTCTGTAAAATTCAAGAACCATATTGAAACTAACTATTGATCTGGCTGCATATTTAATAGGAATATCAATAAAATTAGTGCTAATGAAGCATCCAAGATTTACAAAGTTCTACACAGAGGCAAACATAATCCCATAATTTTCTGATTAATAGGTTTAATCTGCAAAGGTGGTGATGGTAAGTGTGCGGCAAAGTCCTTGATGGCACTGGAATAGTGATAATAATGATGAACACGGCATCATCAACAACAATCATAGTGATAAAACATTTACTGAGCCTTATTATATGCCAGGCACTCTTCTAAGTGCTTTCTATATATTAACTCATTTGATCCTCACAGGAACCCTGTGAGTAAAGTGCTGTTATAATCCCCATTTTATAGAAGAGAAAACATACATAGAACAGTGAATAATTCCTAGTTATTATAGAGCTAATATTTCTTGGATGCATTATGTTGATGACTGTATAACTGATTTATATATATCTCTTTATTTAATTCTCCCAAAAATCCTCATGAGGGGTATAATTAATACTCCAATTTTGTAGGTGAAGTATTTGAAGCCAACAGGGGCAAGTCAGGTGACTGAGGTCACAGTGCTTATAAAGATCAAAGGCTCAAACCTAACTCTGCCTAAACCCAAAAGTCAGGCAGAAGCTAAAGTCTTAGCTACTAAGTTGTACTGCCATCATGGGACCTGAATCAAGTAAAGTTAAATGATTCACTCAGGGCTACCTTGTGAACAGTAGCTGTCCTATACTAGAACCATGTCACTTCTCTCAGTTCAGTGTCCTTTTTATACACTGTTATGACTTCTCTTTTTTGTATGTCCCTTTCCCAAAGTTGCGTCTCTCTCTCTCTCACTGTCTCCACCTGCCTTGCTCTTCTCTGTCTGTAGACCAGCTTTCTCTGCTCTGTTTGTACATGGACAATCACAGGCAGCCCAAAATGTACCCTTGTTTCCTAGGTCACCAGACCTTCCAGTCAGTTGATCTAGCCCCTGTACCTCAATTTCAGATTTTTGAGAAAGAACAATTTAATTGATACAATCAAGCCCAGGGCTTACTTAATCACCTGTGTTAGTGTGTGCATGGGTCACATGGTACGAGGCTATGGGTGGGTCAGTTTCTCTAAGACGAGTATGTAGGCAGCAAAGCAGGGGTTGACATGTCACTATGATACTGATTGGAACCAGACAAAACCCCAGAGCTTTCTAAGTAGGAGAAAGGTGCTGTATGGGTCTTGTCATCCACTGGTGACTTCACAGGCCAGCCTGTGTACAGAGTTCTCGTGTATTATTCTGCATGGAGGGATTTAATGTCTGGTAGTGATCCCTCCTCTGTTACCTCCACGGCCATTTCAGCAGCCGTCCTCTTTGCACCGTGAGAACACAGCTCTGGGAAGTTTGAATTAGATTAATTTTCTTCTTTGCTGGTGAGGTTAGGAGGACTTCTTTGTTTTGATTCAAGATTCAGCTGTCCTGTCATCCCTGTTTATTGTATAACAACGACGAAAACAGCTAAAATGACTTAATTTTGTAAAACTGTAGGATGGCCTTCAGCCTTTTTCTAATTTGGTCACATTAGGTGACATTTGGTTACGTGACTGGACTTGGCTACTGCTTCTTGGCTGGATTGGAAGATGAAAAACATAAATATCTTTCCTTGTGGATATGTACATTCAAAGCACACGGGTACACTAATTGATAGTGCTTATTATGGTGTCAATTCAATGAATTTGTACCATTAAAGCTAACAGCCCTGGAGAAAAACAGTGGACTTTCTCTTCATGTTTTAATTGGGGCATTACTAAAAATTCTGGCATCTAAAATGCTATTAAAATGTATCTCAGGAAGTGTTCTTTTTTTTTTTTTCTTATGAGAGGGAGTTTCGCTCTTGTTACCCACGCTGGAATGCAACGGCGCAATCTCCACTCACTGCAACCTCTGCCTCCTGGGTTCAAGCAATTCTTCTGCCTCTGCCTCCTGAGTAGCTAGAATTAAAGGTGTGCGCCACCAGGTCCAGCTAATTTTTTGTATTTTTAGTGGAAACGGGGTTTCACCATGTTAACCAGGCTGATCTTGAACTCATGACCTCAGGTGATCTGCCTGATTCAGCCTCCCAAAGTACTGGAATTACAGGCATGAGCCACTGCATCCGGCCTCAGGAAGTAATTTTTTGCACTGGTTCCAGTGCCTCACCTGACTTTATTGCTTTTTTTAAGATCATTCAACTGCATAATGATTTTTATAAATATTCTTGTTGAAATGAAAAACTTTGTAGTCGAAATTTTTAAAAAAACTTTGATTTCAGCATGTTTCCCATTTTAAAGCAAGGTTTTAATTTTGCTGCACTGAATTATTATTTTTATCAGGGCAAAAATAGTAGTCAATCCAAAGGAATTGATTTTGTGATTTAAATACCTATGTAGAAAAAAATTAAAGGAAGATATTAAATGTCTCCATTTCTTATGGGAAGACATTTGGGGGAGTAATTTTGTGGATTTCTTGGGTGTGGAGGTGGTTTGTTTTCATTTGTGAATGTTAGAATTTTAAATTTTGTTAAATCACATTGGCAGCAAACATTGATATTTTGAAAATGAATTATTCCATTTGGATTCGTGCTAAAATTCTACTACTTGCGTATTTTCTTTTTATTTATTAAATGGTAAAACAGCTCTGACAGCTCCTTAGAACTCTGCATAGTAGGTGAAGTGTATAAGCTGCACAAAGGGTGAGGAGGTAAAGGGTTCTCAAATAGCACCCTTCCATTACCCAGGGACTTGTCTGGTTATTTTCTTTCTGACATCTGGAAGAGTAGCAGAGACCTCTGTGTCAGGACAATGAAGTTTTTCTATCAATGTCGACCAACCTTCAGAAACTGACGTCATTGCTCTAATTTAATGCAGTTCAGCTGTCCTTGCATTTTGTAGCTTCTATCACGGAGTTTTGCTTAAGAGTGAGCTTGTTTTTGTAGAAAGATGGGATGGGAGTGGGGAATGAATATATAATCTTTGATCTAGGTTTGCTTTTTTTCTTTTTTAAACTTAAAAGGGCTAGTGTATTTTATAAATTACAGGCTTTCTGATGAACTTTGCTTAAGCGTCTTCCTTAGTCTCTACAATGGGGTAATAATACTACACTCAGTCAGATTTGGGGATTAGATGAGCATTTATACACACCTAGTGTAGTGCCTGGCATACAGTAGGACCTCCATACATATTTGTTTTTCTCTATCCCTTCTCTCTATTTGAGTACCTTCTATAATGGGACCCAAGAAGGCATTAATCCTTGTTTAGGTCTCTGCAAGGGTAAAATAACATATCCCAGATTAGATGGAATAAGAATTGAAATCTTCAGTCACTTGATATCTCTACATCCTTTGGCTGTCAGAAAAATGGTTCTTTTGTTAAAAGGTTGAGGAGCTCCTAAATTCAAGCTTTGAGTTTTGTCATGCGTCAGAGGTATCTACCTCTGCACCTCACTACCTAGAGGGTCTGTAAAAATGCAGATGTGCTTGCAAACTGGTCAGCTTGGTGTAGATATTTTATCTGTCTCTCTATCCATTTAGGTATCTATTTATTTATAATATGTCTTGCTCTGTTTCTGTCGGTTCTGTTAGTTGAGGTTCTCCAGAGAAACAGAACACATAAGCTACATATAGATGTATAAAAGAGATTTATTATAACTATTGGCTTACACGATTGTGGAAGCTGAGAAGGCTTCCTTATCATTGTTATATAACTTTATTCGTCTTTAATATTTATTTCTTTGAAATATACTTTTACATTAATATAAGACACTCAAGATTTCTTTTGCTTATGTTAGCATAGGCTATCCTTTTCTATGTTTTTACTTTAATACTATTTATGTCTTTATATTTAAAATGCGTTTTTGTAGGCAACTTGTAGGTAGATCTTGCACTTTTTAGTCAATGTGACATCTCTGTCTATTAATTGAGGGTGTTTAGGTTGCTTACATTGTATTGCTTTAGTTAGGTTTACGGCTGTTACCTTATTTGCTTTCATTTGTCTCATGTTCTCTATTCTTTTGTCTCTTTTTGCTGTCTTCTTATGAATTAATTGGTATTTTATGGTTTCATTTTATCATCTTCATTGGCTCATTATCTGTAAATCTTTGTTTTGTTATTTCAGTGGTGCTTTTGGGTTTATAGTATTCACATTTAAGTCTCTCTTTTGTGACCTCAAATTGCACATGTATTGGACTTCTTGGTATTCTTACTAATATTTTTAATTTTGGGGAAGGGTTTTGCTATGTCACCAAGGCTGGGGTACAGTGGCTATTCACAGGTGCTATTATAGTGCACTATAGCATTGAACTCCTAGGCGCCAGCAATCCTCCTGCCTGTGCTTCCTGAGTAGCTGGGACTACAGACATGTTTAAAAATTATGTTTTCCATCTGGAATTTATTTTGGATATTTTTTATTGCTGTGTCTTTAGCTCAATTAACCTTTCTTTCTGCAATGTCTAATCTGCCACCCAGCCTATTTTTTAACACTAGACATTCCAGTGTCCACCTCTAGATCCTCAATTTGAGTCTTTTAAAATGTCTTTCTGTCTCTACTTAACAGTTTGAAGTTATGGAATAGAGTTACAACTGTTTTAATGTCTTTGCTAATTCTAAGATCTATGCCATTTCTAGGTTCACTTTGATTAATTGATTTTTCTCTTAATTTTTTTCTGCTAATTCTAAGATCTATGTCATTTCTAGGTCCACTTTGATTAACTGATTTTTCACTTTGATTAACTGAATTTTTCTTTGCCTCCCTGGTAAGAATTTATTAGATGACAAACATTGCAAATTTTACACTTTTGGGTGCTGGATATTTTTGCCTTCTTGTAAATATTCTTGTACTTTGTTTTGTGATGCAGTTAAGTTACTCAGTAACATTATGATTCTTTTGGGTCTTGTTTTTAAGAGTTTTATTAAGGCAGGACAATAGAAGCAGTTAGTCTTAGGTTAATTCCCCATCACTGAGCCAAGACGCTTTTGAGCACACCATCCAGTGCCCCATGAATCATGAAGTTTTCCAGTTTGGCTGGTGAAAACAGGCACCATTCCTGGCCCTAGGAGCGTTCCTCCTAATCCTTTTGGATGGGTTCTTTTTAACTTAGAGTAGTCTCCTCACTGCCATACGCTGATCAATACTCTGCTGAATACTTGAAGGGGACCCTCTACAGACTCCCAGAGAACTCACTCTCGTCAGCACTCTTCTCTTAGTGCGCTTCTCCAAGAACACTATCCATTTTGCTCTCCCCAGCCCTCCTCTTTCTCCTCAACTCAAGGAGTCCGTGAGGCTCTGCTATGGTTCCCTTCTCTGTGTCACAGCAGTAAACTTCTTTCAAAGGGCCAAGCTAAGTAATCTTAGGATCACCTTATTTCCTCCCATCTCTCTGGGTTCACTGTGCTTTTAGATTAACATGCTATTTTTTTTTTGGTAGCAGCTGTTAAGAATGCTTTTCTTCTTTCTCAGAAACTTTGCTAAATATTTTATAATATGACAGTTGTTTCTTTTATTTAAATTTCAATTGAATTATTTGAGTACAGATGAACTTCAGAATACAACTTGAAGTTCCAAAATGTTATGATCTTGTTAAAGTATCCATAGCACCCAAGTGAAATATAACAAAAGTATATTTGATTTTCACTCCCACCAACAGTGTATAAGTGTTGCTTTTCTCCACAACCTCACCAGCATCTGTTCTTTTTTGACATTTTTAGTAATAGTAATAGCCATTCTGACTGGTGTGAAATAGTATGTCATTGTGGTTTTGATTTGCGTTTCTCTAATGATCAGTGATGTTGAGCTTTTTTTCATATGATTGTTGGTCACATGTATGTCTTCTTTTTAAAAGTGTCTGTTCATGTCCTTTGCCCACTTTTTTATGGGGTTGCTTGGGCGTGGATGGAACTAGAGGCCATTATCTTTAGCAGACTAACACAGGAACAGAAAACCAAATATCACATGGTCTCACAAATATTCACTAAATGATGAGAACACATGGACACATAGAGATGAACAACATATACTGGGGCCTTTTGGAGGGTGGAGGGTGGAAGGAAGGAGAGAATCGGGAGAAATAACTAATGGGTACTAGGCTTAATACCTGGGTAATGAAATAATCTGTACAACACATCTCCATGACACAAGTTTGGCTATGTAACAAGTCTGCACTTGTACCCCTGAACTTAAAATAAAAGTTTTAAAAAAGTGTATTTGAACTTACCCAATAGCATATGTTCCTTAATGTCATCCTGCCTTAAAAAGCCCAAATGCAAATAATATTTACGTTTTGAATTGTTTTTATTGTGAAGGTTAAGAAAAGGAAAGTCTTCTAAATCTAATTTATTTGTAGTTTAAAAATCAGTGAATGATGAAACATGAGCAATTATTTATGTTAATGTGAATGAATATTCCAGGTTGCTTTTTTATAACAGTGTACTTTTTGATGTGTCTTTATGACAGGAGCGAGATATGCTTGTGCCTTGTGGCTAGGTGGCTGTGTCATAACAGAAGTGAATTCAGTTCATGATTTGGTAAAGTGCTGACATCAGTCAAAATGGCTCCTCTCTTCTTCCTTCACTCCTGCTCCCACTTCTGCTGAACTGCATCCCACTCCAATCCCTTTCTGCAAATGCACACATCAATAGTTTTTGTGATCCTGAGGATCAACCAGAGAAGCTATAGAGGATCTCTCTTATTTAACAAGTGTCAAGGACATAGGAACTGTAGACAACAGAATGAATCTATGCTCTTAAAAAAAGAGTGAATATGTTGAGAAAAAAATGAAAACACTTTAGGAGGCTCTTACCTTGTGAAGCAGCTCTACAAAGATATATAATCTGGCAGGAGATAATTGTAAAGATTGAATGCACTGCAAGAATTGCAAGTGGCCAGGAAAACACTTCTTCAGGCCTTCTTTGGAGTGCTTGCTGTATAGGAGCCAGACATTGCTCCAGGCTTTCCCAGGAGGACTTCAGTTTCAAGTATAGAAGTACAGCAGGAAAATGCTAAATCTGAAATATTGAGTTTCAGGTGTTGGTGAGAGAGGTGGTGTGGAACTTCAGAGGGAAATTGAAAACATGGGTCTGTTTCTCAGTTCTGTTAGAGAGCTGTGGTCCTTCTTTGCACAGAGGAAATCAGCAAAGTTTTGAGAAAGGTGATGCACAAAAGAGGCAGAACTTTACAGCTGTACCACTGGATATGGAATCCACTAGCCACATGGAGCAATTTAAATGTAAATTAATTAAAATAAGTAAAATTTAAAATTCAGTTCTTCAGTTGCACTGGCCATATTCAAGTGTTCAGTAGCTACCTCTGGCTAGTGGCTACTATATTGGAAACCTATTTCCCAAAATTTGGTGGTAAAGGGAAAGCAGAAGGTAAGACTGCAGCTAAATAGAACTAAAAGGGTGTAGTCATTTATAGATATCAAAGAAGAGTTCAAAATTTCCAATAGAAACATGGACAATTAATATATTGTGGCCTTGAGAGAACTATCAAGGGATGAAATGAAGTTAGGTAGAGATCTGATTGAATCTTGGCAAAGAAAAGAGCACAGAAAAAAAAAGTGGGTAAGTGGAGACAGAGAATAGAGGGGTATAAAGGGGTTCACACTAAACGGTTTGCTCTTCTCGGTGGTGTAAGGATTGGGCTGGGAATGAGGTTTTGTTTTGAGGAGAACAGAGAAGGTTTGCATGGCTACCATACCAGGATGTGTGTGGCTTATTAAGGGATACCCACCTAGAGGGATATGGTCCATGTCTTATATTAAAACTCCCTTTCCCCCCATGGTTTTCTCTGTCCTTCCTCACAGTCTCAGACCCTTGTCCCCAGATCTCCACTGGGACTTATAAGCTGCCAGATAGGAGCAAACTTTTCAGCTGTGCACAAAGGGGCAGAGAGCGCATAAGACGGACTATGTCTGCAGGCAGTTACTTTCTAGTTTACAGTTGACTTTTATTCTGGCTTGTTCTTGAATAATATTTGACCATAGACCAATCAGAAAGCAGCTCTGCTTCAGTAAGTTTTCAACCAAATGTAGCACAATTTAACCATAATTTGCTGAATGGCATTTTTTGGTTAGGTGGCGGAAGTATTTTCCTTAAGTGCAGTTTCATTGGTGAAGCCACTTCACCCTCAGACCATCCTTCTTCCTTCAAGGACTATGTCTAGAACTATGTTTGACGCCCACCAACTGGATGAAGGTGGGGTGCTAGAACCCTTAGAACCCTTTGTTTAACTAAGTTACTGTTATGCTTCTTAGGGTGGGGAGCAAAGGGGAACTCATTTCTAATGCATTGGTTGGGCCATAAAGAAAGCCACTTCAAGCTGTTTATTTTTCCCAGCAATGCATTTTTAGTGTTTGATGAGTTGATGCCTATAAAAAAAGGCTTTGCTCAAATTAAGAAGGTCAATCTCTAATCAACTCCTTTGATGTTCCTGGTCAGTGTTTATTAATATTTCCTTAAAATTTAAAGCTTTTATGGTCTCCAGAAATAAGTATATTTGGTACTTTTAGGATATATTCATTGATTGACACTCAAAAATAGCCACATTCTGTAAGAGATCTACTGTGTGTCAGGCCATCTTTCTACTTCACAAAATGCTGCAAAAGAGGGATTATTTTTTCCTCCTCACTCTTTGCAAGCAGATGAGAAAACTGAGGCTTAGAGGAATGAAGAAAGAGCTAGTCAGTGGCAAAGCTTGGAGTGAATCTCAGGATGTGTGATTTCTAAATTATGCCATTGCCTCTAAGTTTTCTGACTAAAAGTGTGTGTAAAATACCAGATCAGTTACTTTTCTGATCAAAAATAAAGCCTGTATCTTCTAAACTTAAGATTTTAGCCCAGAAAGACATAGACTATAAATATAGGCCAGTGATAGGCAGGGAGACAATACTAATTAGATGAAATTAAAGATGCCACTAGGTGCTATGTTCAATATCACCTTATAGTGCCCACTGGCAAAGGTTCTCCAACTGTGACCTATAAAATGCCACTGTTTCCTAGGATGGTCTTTTATAATATTCAAGATTGTTTAGAGTAGTTAAAGTATTTACTCAACAAATACTTGTTGAAAATTTGTACATTGTATTCCCAACATCCAGCTGGGTACTGAGCTCTAGGTACTGAGGACACATTGTGAGCAAAATAGAAGCAATTGTATCCTCAGTGCGTTTATAGTCTAGAGAGCCATGCAGATATTATTCTAATTGAGTCAAATATAAAAAGAAAATAACAGTTGTCATTTTGTCTGGAGCTAATTCGCATTTTTCTTGTGAGATTCTTCTTGGCTGTCTCATTAAATCAGCACCCCTCTACTCATTTATTCTGGTGAAGCATTTCTTTTTCAGCCACAAATAGAAGGGAGGATCTTTGGGGACTTCTGCCATGGTAGGATGGTCTGCAAACTGAAGATATTTGAGAACCACTGACCTATAGCAAAATTCTTTGAGAATTGCATTAGGGAACATTTCAATTCCCTGTCTCTTTTTCTCAGGGTTTGTATGTCTGCAGGCAGAGAATGTGAAGGCCAAGGTCAGAAAGCAGTTAGCTTCAAACTTAAGTGGGAAAAATCAGTGTTGCCTGATTCCAGAAAATGCAAAAATTGATGCAAACTTAGGTATTTTTATCTTGCACCACATGCGTTAAATAAATGTTTATTTCTGACCACACAAAAATCTTTCCCTCTTGAGAGCAATTAACTGCCTGTTAAAGCTTCTATTATTGGGATAGTGAACTTGAAACCTTAACTGGGCTCTTAAATCTTTATGCTAAAAGCATCCTACATATTTTCCATTGGAGTGTGGCGGTAAGTGCTTATTTGAAGAGGCCAAAAGGGTGCATCCTGCTTGAGCACAGGCACTAATGGTATCACTATAAATGTATACTCACCTCTTATGCATCAATGGCAGAAAACACACTCTTCCTCAGCTCTGATGTCCCAGTCTTTATATGGACTGAATTCATCATTTTGAGAAAAAGAAGGTTAAAGATATTTTCTTAAAAGAAAGACATTTGGCTGTTAAACTCAGGCATCTCCCATTGGATTGCAACCTCTCACAAAAAACAGAAATAAAAATAAAAACAAAGCAACAAAACATACAGTTTGCTCCTTAATAATATGGACTCCAGACTGTCACCTACTTGAAAGGGAGCAAAGCAAAAGAGAGGACAGAGCTTGAAGCTGGAAAAGAAAAAAAAATCAGAACTTTTGTTAATGTATAGGCATTCAAGTCCCACTGTTCATTAACACACATATTGCTAACGCTTGGCAATGAAGCGGACATTTTTCTTGAGTGGGGTCGAAAAACTAATTATTCGCCATATGGTGGTTGGCTCAGCAACAATTGCTGAAGCCGTGGAAGCAAAGGGAAGTTGGCCGAGTGATTTCTTTGGGCAGTTTGCACAGCCCTGACTCTCTTGACATATGCCATTCACGTGGCCTCTGGAGAACAGATGGGCCGGGGCTGGGAACGCAGGGGAAGTCGTGGCTGGGATCTAGTAGCAGCCCTGTCTCTTTATCCTTCAGAATGACTTGGAGTCACATGGTATGTGAAAATAACAAGTAGGGGATTGTACTCGGAGGATTTCCCTGCCTTCTTTTATAAAGCCACAGCGTAATTTTGACTGCCTTTTCGTATTTTGTTTATTAAAGGGATCAGCGTTTTAGATGAAAGAGATTCTTTGGTTTTGGGTAGGGTCTGGCCTATGCCAATGACACTTGCTCATTGTCAGGAGGAAAAATGCTGGCAGTTTGATAAGGGATAAGAAAATAGAGGGGTTTTTAAATTAAAATTTAAATTACTCCTTATTTGTTCTCTTCCTGTTTGTAAATCTCACATAGGCAGGTTAAGATAAGAGCTGGTTTAAACTCAGGATACTCCAACCTCCAGAAATGAGTTTGTGTGGGTTATTGTAATTTTTTTCTTCTTTAGAGGTTCTGATGCAGCAAAGTTGTAAGTAATATGAATGTTGTATAGGCACAACTTGGATGCCTTTTGGATTTTACATTGTCCCAAAAGAAACAATATGGAAAAAGGAGGTGAAAGTTGCCAATTAGAAATTAACTCAGCATTCATATGCATGCAAGTACAGATTAAGCTAAAATTGTTCACACTCAGTGACTTAAATTTTAATTAAGAAGCAGCACTTGAAGTTAGGGCACTGAAGTTACAGCCCCAGGCAGGTACTTATGCTGCTATCATAGCTCTGGTTCTTGTAGTAAATATGAAGCATTGTTCATGGTCTTAATTCTGGGGATTGATTTCCAAAGCTAAGTCCCCACAGAGAGAAAGAGTGTCCTGGATACTGACTATAATGACTCACATTTTGTGTGCTTTTGAAAGCAAAGAGGCTTGATTGAAGAATGACAAACCTTTTTTTTTTTGTTTTTTTTTTTGTCTTTTTACATTTTGAAATTCTATCACTGAAAATTTGGTCCTAGGGCAACCAGATAACATTGAAAGAGGACCCTGATAATTTTTCAACTCATCTTGGAAGTGATATTCTGAGTTTTTAGAGCCAGGGCACAGCTTACCTACTATAGCTACAAAGGGCAAAAATGGTTTTATTCTTTTATGTTTCGTCCTTGCTTCTGAAATTTATTTTTAACTTTCAGGAAGTCTAATATAATTTAACTGTTTGAAAAATAAAGCTGTGTTTTTCTAAAGAGTAAGCTTTATAGTTCCTTGTTATGTGAATTAAAGTCAGGTACAATTCTAGTTTCTGACAATAGCAATAATGACTGACATTTATTGAGCATTTACTATGTAACAAACACTCTTTAAGAACTTTATACATATGATCTCATGTAACTATCACAATTACACATGTGGACATTGAAGCCCAGAGAGAGTAAGTAACATGCTCAAAGTCAGACAGCCAATAAGGAATGGAGAAGCAATTCAAAACTAGATGTGTCTGATTTCAAAGTTCATCATCTCAATCACTCTTTATACTGCCTTCTTTCTGAAGGAAAAATGTGGCAACATTAGAGGCTGTGGTAATGAGATGTAGAACCTGCTCAGATTGTTATTAGGCGTCCGTCCGTCACTCTGTTCTCAAATTTGTGCCATTTTTTAAAGACCTGATGGGACAAGCATAATCAGCATTTTTCATCTTCATTGCTTACTATCTGAAACTCTTCTCTTTGTGTATTAAGCCTTCGGCTTATGGGTAGCACAGTTTAAAGTGGCTTCCTAAATGTTCATTTGATTCTCAAAACAGAGGGGCAGACCTGCTAATCCAGGGTCAGCAAACTTTTTCTGTAAAGGTCAAGATAGTAAATATTTTAGGATTTGCGGGACATTGGTGGACTGGATTTGGTCCATGGGCTATAGATTACTAACATCTTAATTACATCTGTAAGGACCCTATTTCTAAATAAGGTCACATTCATAGGTACCAGCAGTTGGGACCTTTACATATCTTTTGTGGGGCCACAATTCAATCCAGTCCGTAGCCTGAGACAGGCATTACTGAGGATATGGTGGCAGACAAGCTAGACACAATCTTTCCTTTAAGAAGCTCCTATTGAATGGAGATAGACAAGCTCATAACCAAAATATTTTCAGGTAAGGAAGAGTGCTATTAAAGAAAATCAAACAGGGTCACAGCATTAAATAGGGGAGGGACAGTGGGAGGTGGGGAGGTGGGGAGAGATAGCATGGGAAGAAATGCCAGATATAGGGGAAGGGGAGGAAAGCAGCAAATCACACTGCCACGTGTGTACCTATGCAACAATCTTGCATGTTCTTCACATGTACCCCAAAACCTAAAATACAATAAAAATTAAAAAAAAAAAAGACTCAGGTGGCTATTAGAGCTGGTTTGTTGAGGACTCTTAAAATGGCTATGTCAGAAACCTCTCTGTGGTGTTCTCAGTCTCCCATTTCAAATCCCAAATATACCCTGCACTTCACTGTCTAAGAAACTGGCTCGAACAACCAATTGTACCACCCTGACATATACCTTTGGGAATCAATTCACATGGTGTTGGACAGGATACCACTTACTTTATGAACTTGGAGCAAGTTACTTTAAAAGAAAGCTTCAGTTTTGTTATGTGTGAAATGGGATGATGGTGAAGGTTGAACAAGCTAGTGTGTGTCAAGTGCTAAGTCCAGATCCCTGACTTAGGTCCTTAGTGAACAAGCACTCTCCATTGTGAACATGGTTTCATGAGTTGCATTTTCGTTCTCTTCTTCTATACCTCCTGTGCTTATACTTCCTTTTGCTCAACCTGCTTTCATTGCCATGCTCTTAATTTCTGCTTCTATATATGTCCTAGAATTCTCTTCTCCTAATTTCTATTAATCAAGGTCCTCCCCATTCTCCAGAGCCCAGCTCCATTGCTGTACATTTTTCCCTGTTCTCACCATTGCGTTGAACCAACTCCTCCTTGTTCTAACTCTCCAAAGGAGTTCATGCCTCCTGCCCATACTGCTATACTGTATTTTCCTCCTTGTGGGCAAGGACTATAAATACCCTTCTTATCTATTTAATTCCATGTGTCTAGGCTGCTGACACCTTTGCCAATGCCCAGACTCCTGGGAGGTATCCTGTGTCCGGCTCCCGCGCTGTGTGGTCTCAGAGTTGTTTTTTTCAATTTTGCATTGTCTCTCTAGCCTGCAGTCCTTCAAGACACAGTTCCCTCTGCATTGTAGTTCTTGCCAACCCTTTACATGAGTAAAACTGGGGCCACGTCTTCCTCCTCTGTTTCCCTTCAGCTCCCTGGACTTGCCTCACCTTCACTTGACAGTGTGTGAGAGTTGATGGCCTTCCACCATACTGTAAAGTCAATAAGAGCAGAGCCTTGTACTGTCTCTGCCACAAAACAGTTACTCAAACATTTGTTGAAGGAATGAAGAAATGAATGAATAATTCCTTGCAGTTGAAGTAGCTGATGATTGGATCAGGGTTGATCATAAAATTCTACAGATGATCCTTGACTTACTGATGGATGGATTTACAATTTTTTGACTTATGATGGTGTGGAATCATGGCAATATGGATATAATGTACAATATTCAGTAAATGACATGAGCCGTTCAACACTTTGTTATAGAACAGGCTTTGTATTAGGTGATATTGCCTAACTGTAGGCTAATGGAAGTGTTCTGAGCATATTTAAAGTAGTCAAGGCTACGCTATGATGTTCAGTAAGTTAGATATGTTAAATTCATTTTGATAGGATACTTTCAGCTTATGATGGGTTTATTGGCACATACCTCATCATAAGTCAAGGAGCATCTGTATATCTTTTATATAGAGAATTGGTTTGTTTTATTAAGGAAGAGCCATGAATTAGCAGTTTTGAGTCTTGAATATCATTCTAGGCTCCTTGATTATCTTTGGCTACTTTCTGTACTTTTCCAAGATAAATATTTATTCAATAGTGTACTTCAACTTCATTTGCCTTATCAGGTATTTGCTGTGTGTTAGAACTGTGTTTGAAGCTGTTGGTGGGATATCTTTCTCTTTCTCTGAGGAATTCATAGGCTATAGTAGATATAGATAATCCTTGCAAACAAGAGAGTCGGGTAAGAACATAGATGACTAGAATTCAGGATGATATAGGTTGTGAAAAGTAAAGCTCTGTGGGGAGTTAGAACAGAGAGGGCCACCAAAAAATAATTCTGCTGGAAAACAAGAGATAAACATTTGAGAAGAGTTGTGACAGTGGACAAATGGCCTTTGTCCTTTCACATAGAGTCAGGCTTTTCATGGCTAGCTATCTCAAAACAAGTTCAGACCCATATACTGCCGCTATGTTGTGAACCCAAGTAGCCAACCACTTCAGGTTATAGCTAATGGTTATAGATTCTCCAGAATTTAACACCAAGGGATTTATTGAGACTAATGAGACTAATCCTGTTAGAACTCCCTTTGTATCCCTGGGAGTAACTCCTTTACCTCCAATGGAACTTCCTCCTCATTCTTAAATTTGCAAAATAAGATAAAACAGTATGACAATTATTAGTGGTATTTAACACAGATACAGTCTGTAAGACCAAGAACCACATCCTTTGTACACAGGTTCATCTGGAGTTGGATAGGCTTATTAAATTCTTTTAAATAGATTATTAAAAGTAACTGATATTAATCCCAATTCAGTACTATAAATATAATAAATAATGCTTGCTGTTGGTCTGAATGTGAAGAAAGATATTATAAAATTATGTGAGGTTTATTTGCTAATTGTACTTCATGTGATACTTCATGTAGTTCTATAATTGGAGGACTAAATGAGCAAAGGAGGTCCCACAACATTTTTCTCTCTCCAAAAATCTTAAAAGAATATTGGCATGGGAAATGTCAAATGATGTGAAAAATAGAATACAAAATCATCTGTATTATTATAGGTATAATACAGACATGTCTGTGGATATACATATGTATCATACAATTTATATGTATATTAACATACATTTATCACAATTGTCTACTAGTATTTGTCTATTTGTAGCAATAGAAAGGAGGGAGGCTGGAATAAAAATAGCACAAAAATGCTTATAGTAGTTATGTACTTTTCCCCCTTTTCCATGTCTTTTTTTTTTTTTTTGGCCAAATTTTGTACAATGAATATGTAAACTTTTATCATTAGAAATCTTTATGTTTTGTAAAGAGTAGCGGCATCATTTAGTCTCTTTGGGATCTTTTTCTTTCTTTCTTTCCTTCTTTCTTTCTTTCTTTCTTTCACAGGCCTGCATCCATATTCTTAACACACAAGTGAGACTTTTAAATCTTTTTTTAATTTTAATTTTTCTTTAAGTTCTGGGATACATGTGCAGAACGTGCAGGTTTGTTACATAGGTATACATACGCCATGGTGGTTTGCTGCACCTATCAACCTGTCATCTAGGTTTTAAGCTCCACCTGCATTAGGTGTTTCTCCTAATACTCTCCCTCCCCTTGCTTCCCACCTCCTGACAGGCCCCAGTGTGTGATGTTCCCCTCCCTGTGTCCATGTGTTCTCACTGGACTTTCTTAGCAACCATTGAAACTGCAAGGTGACACAGTAGAAAATGTTAAAAATACTTTCCTAGGAACATATGGCCCCTGCATGAAGAAAAGGGTAAAATGAGAGCCTTCTCTGTGGCCCTGATGGGTAATGTGCCACCTCCTCGTGCTCCCATAGCTCTGAATGCATGCCTGCATCCCTGCCATAGCTCTGAATGCATGCCGGTGTCTCTGCGCTAATCACGGCAAGTCACCATCTCCTCTGCATTTTTTCACTCTCACTAGATCAGGATATTCTGAAGGGCAGGAACTGTGCTTTAGTTATCTTTTTATTCCCAGCATTTGAAATAGTACCTGGAACAGGGTAAGGGCTCAATCATTATTTTGAATTCAGAAATGTTTAAGAATACAGAGGAGGCACTTCTCAATCCTTTCAAGGTACTGAACTCCCACTGTTGGAAGAGTCTTTGGAATTAGGTCAGTTCCACTTTCACCCAGGCAGACTCCCTTCCTCAGACTTCTTTCAATAACATGGCTTGTATACTCCTGGAGATGGAAACTCACTGCTCTGAGAGGTCATTCATTCCACTATTGCCCACTTATATTTACTGGAAAGGTAATAAAAATGTTTTCTGTTCAATAAATGCTTTCACTCAATGGAACTGAACTTTGTGGAACAGATTGAATTTTGGGGGAGGAGGAGAGATGCATCTTCCTATTGTGAAAGAGGAATTTGCTGAAGAAATGGTGAAGGATGTACTGGATGAGGATGATTTTAATAAAATCTTGTTATTCTATATGATGCTATATAATATAGCGGACATAAATTGAATTTGGATATAGGACAGTCTGTTAGTTTTATCTGCTCATTTTTTTCAAGTAACATCTCCCTCCTCCCTTATTCTCAGCTCCTGTAACTTGGGTGGGCTGAACCTACTCCTAATTTCCAGCAATGAAATGAGCACATAACTTAAATGAGTCCTATTAGAGCATTTAGTTCTCCTTACATTGTGATACTGGTTCAGAGGTTGATCTCTAAAGGCAGGCCATAAGATGTTATCTTTGCATTTTTACTGAACATCATAGCATAGCCTTGACTACTTTAAATATGCTCAGAACACTTCCAATAGCCTACAGTTAGGCAATATCACTTAACACAAAGCCTATTCTATAACAAAGTGTTGAATGGCTCATGTCATTTACTGAATATTGTACATTATATCAATATTGCCGTGATTCCACACCATCATAAGTCAAAAAATTGTAAACCCATCCATCAGTAAGTCAAGGATCATCTGTAGAATTTTATGATTAACCTTGATCCAATCATCAGCTACTTCAACTGCAAGGAATTATTCATTCATTTCTTCATTCCTTTGCTCAAGCCCATTTGAGTTGGATTCTGGTTACTTGCGATGAATGGAGTCCTGTTTAATACAGAGGAGGTCTGTTCTACTCTTTCTCAGATTCTGAATTTCTTGTGTTGACAGTGTCTTTGGAATTGACATTTCCATTCTCTCCCAGAACAGACTCCCATCTTCAACATTCATTTAATTATTTTAACAATATGACTTGCATACTCCTAGAGATAAGACGCTGTGAGAGGAAACCCATTTCACCATGGCCTACCTGTATTTATGGTAAATATGATATTTCTCCAGATAATCAAAATGTGTTAACTGCTGACTTCAACATCTGGTCTTAGTTCTGTCCTCTAGAGCAATAGAGACTAGAGGTCCTTTTTCTTCCTATATTTGGATGTCACTATGAATCATTACCTTTCCTCAACCAAAGTTACTTTCTCCAGACTGAATATCACTTCTTCCTCTAACACAGTTTTTCTCCAAGTGTGGTCCAAAGACTTCAGATATAAAACAGTTTATTATTCAGATTTTTAGGTATGTCTCATGCAATATATTCCTGGTTTTTCTGAAATTCAAGTTTAACCTGGTTTCCTACATAGTTTTATTTGTTAAATTTGGCAACCCTATGCCTAGACCACCTGGATCAGAATCTTGGGGCTTCCTACCCAAGAAATCCTGACACAAAAAGCTGTACTCTTGTTCACTGAAGTTTGAAAACCACTTCTTTAACTATTTCTTATACTCCTACATGTCACATTTTGGGCATTCTGTTATTGATTAATCTTCCAAATTTTTGAAATTTTTCAAATAAAGCCATTTCTAGCAATATGTATTGAGCGCCTTTAGTAAGCCAGACACTGGTCTAGGCAGTAAACAAAAATACCAAGGACCTTGCCTTATGGAGCATACATTTGAGTGGGGTAGCCAGACAGTAAAGATGTAAACAAACAAATATAATTTTAGGCAGTGCTAAGTCTTATGAATAAAAGTAAATCAGGATCAGGGTAAAGAAAGAGCAGTGCAATTCAGAGGTGTCATTTTATAAAAGGTGACCAAGGAAGCCCTCTCTGAGGAGGTAAGTTTTGTGCGACTTGGAGGAGAGAAGAAGACTGAGCCAATGTCATTGTGTGAAAATAGCAATCTAAGCAGAGGGAACAGCAAAAGAATGGAACTTGGACGGGAACAAGCTTGGAGTAGTCAAGAAGCAGGAAGAAGGCCACTGTGGCTAGAGTGGAGTGCAAAGGCAGACGGTAGCAAGGTATGTAAGTAGAGAGGTAGGAAGGGGCTAGATCATGTAGGGCCTTGTGACCATAAAAATAAATCTCAATTTTTCTGTAAGTGCAATGGGAAGCCATTGGAAGGGCTTGAGCGAGGAAGTAACAGGATCTGATTGAACTTTGAAAGGATCCCTCTGGTGGTTCTATGGAGAATAGACTGAGGAGTTTATGAGTGGACGCTGGAGCTTGGTTGTGAGGTTATTGCAGAAGTCCTGGCTTTTACCTTTGACAACCTCATCTTGTCCTGCTGAGCTTCTTCCAAATTATTTCAAGAGCCCGATAACATAATGGTGAAAGAATATTGGTTCTGAAGCCCAGTCGCCTTGTGTTTGAATCCCAACTTTGCCAATTAGTGAGACATTGGCCAAGATTCTTAACCACCATGGGCCTTGTTTTATTTGAAAACAAATGAGGATGATGATAACCTCATCAAGTTGTTGTGAGGAAATTAAATTGGTTAATACGAGTAAAGTAGTTTGAACTGTTCCTGGCATATCATGAGTGTCTAATAGATTTTTATATCATTATTACTAAGCACAATATACTCTTTCTTGCCTTAGAATGCTATTGTTCATTTTTCTCCGATTCATCAGGCCAATTTTTGCTCATTCTCCATTGTCATAGGAAGCCCTCCATATCACTTCTGCCACATTCTGTTGGGTAAAACAAGCCACAAGTCCAGTCCAGATTAAGGAGGAGGAAACAAGCTCTATCTTAATATGAGGCAATGTCACAGTGCAAAGGAAGGGTGAAGAATTGGGGCCAAAATTACAGTCTACCACCACAGATTCCAAGACAACCATGCTGAGAGAACAGTTGACAAATGCTTGCTAAGGCACACACTTACGGTTATTAAGGGACCCAAAGAACCTTGTCCCAAGACAGCTTCAGCATCATGTCATGAACTTCACCCTTAGTATTGCAAGACTCCACCTTCTTGTCATCCAGAATACTGGCTGTTTGCTTAGCCATACTTGCTACCTTCTAAATGGTAAAGTTGCCAAAAGCAGTCTGGGAGGATGAGGATGTGAGAGAGAACCTTTAGTTGAGCAGGCACATGCACTTTGAACTACATAATTATTTATTGGTAGAGACAACTGGTTGGATGCCAGATCTGAGCAGCGTGGGGCGGCAGAGCTTGAGGTCTACAATCATCAGATGCTTTCAGTGCTGCTGTTCTCGCTTTGCCACAAGAGCGTCACTCAAAAAGGGAGTCCTTCCCTCTGCCCATGAATAAGGCCTGCCTGCCAACACCAGTTCCAGCTGTGAACATGTAATCAGCTCTTCTATGGCCTCAGAAGGGTGGTCCTAGAGGCCTAAATTTAATTTTCATGCATATTTGTCTTCTCCCTCTACTTTATGCAAACACTACTTAGTCGCCAACACAGGCACCAACTGTTTGGTTTGGATAATTGCTAGAAGTCAACCCCAACTACTGGGGGCTTCCTTTTACAGAAAGCACATTTTGGTTGATTTTCAGCTAACCAAATTATAACTTCCTTCAGTACTTCCTTCAGGGTTTCACCAATGATTTCTGCAAACATTTGATTCATTTTGAAATAGTTTAACACCAATGTCAGGTTTATTATCCTCCACGCTAGATCATTGGAATGAGCAGGGAAACAGGACTCTGCAGCCCCACGGATCATCTGCCACTGCAGTTTTTCTTCCAAATAATTATCTGTTCATCTTGCCACAATCAGCTGGTCTTAGAGTGACTGTAAGAACCCAAGTGGAGGTTTGTGGCCATAATAGGGATGAGGGGACAGGGAAAAATGAGCACTTGTAAAACAAAGATCTTATTTTTATGGAAATGAATAGAAACTCTGAAGTAAGGATGAGACATATGGAATCACATAAAATATGAACAGAACATTTTAAAATAGCAGGTCCTCAAAAATACTCCATATGGCCCAGTAGTATTTAAGGTAACAGAAAACAGTTCATGTTGCAGCTGCGAGTGTTCATTCCTGGGGTTCAGGACTCAGTTCACAAAACTATACTTTCCAATTTGTTTTCAAGAATGCTTCCTTTGTCTACCTCTTGGGACTAACTCTTTTAGGGTGAGTGGGAGAGTTAATAAATTATTAATTACAATCTGTAATTTTAATTAATTGTATTTTATTCTTAATAGAGTGATAAATCACTCATACAGTATTATCTCTTCTTCTACTCTACTGAATTAGTAGTTATGAAAACTTAATGCAGTTTTAGAGCTTATTGAGAATTTATAGGCTCTAAATGTTACAGCATAATAATATTGCAAATGCTTACGATTAAAACATAAATCTAAAAATGATACAGGATATTAAAATGACATCTCCTAAAAGTGCAGTTGACATGTATCCACTTCAATGCTAATCAACAACTACTACCTAAAGAGTAAAAAAATTTACACATTTTAAAGAAATCCTCTTTAAAATGATTTTTCTGATCTTTGCCACAGTATTAAAGAGGAGTGGGAAAATCAGTGTGAACACCAGATATGTAGAACTCTCTAGAGATAAAATACATCTCAATATACTTTGTGTCCCATAGAAAATAAGGGAATATTTAATTCACCAAATATGATACTAAGTCATGTTGAATGACTGCATTATAATATGTTGTATGCCAGACTTACCAAAGAGAGTGTTTCTTTTTAATATCTTGGGCTAGGGTGTAACTCAGTTCTTTGGATACTAGCTTTCTTTTTTCTTACTTTCATTTTAAATTTGAATTCTAAAAATAGAAATATCAGAGGAAAGAGAGAAACATATACTCTCACACAAATTTAATGAATCTACTTTTACATATTCAGTAGGACGTCTACTTTTCTGACAGTGAGCATCAGAAGCCTCATTCTTACTCCTTTCTTTAAGTTTGTAAACTCTGCCAGGACTATAACTGTGCTATTGTGTCGACATTCATTTCTTCATTTTATTTTGTCTGCACAGTCCTGATCTGCTAAGTTCATTTTTCCTGTTATTAAACTGAACTTTTTTTTTTTTTGCTGAATTGACTGTATGTTTGGCTTTGTGTAGACATAGCTGCACTGTAAGTTGGCCCCCTAATTCAATAATTCACCATGAAGACTGTTTTTCATCCTTACTGTGTTGAACAGGCATCTAATCAACCATTAATTTCCTTTTTGTTGCATGAACATAATAACTATTTCTGTCTTTCTTTCTGATGGGAAACAGAGGCAGAGAGGATCATGGGTTGCCCTAAGTCAGAAAGGGAGGCTATAGAAATCAGCTTCAGGAGTTGTCCTGATAGTATTTAGGAGTGACATAGCAGGAAAAGGCCAGAATTTAGAGGTAAAACAAGAGTTGGAGGAAAACTAATAGGTATATATATGCATCTACAGGACACTAGACATGGTTCTAGGCACTTTATAGCCAGCCTAGAAGATTGGTTCTACCAATGAAAAGTTGAGCAACTTTAATTTCTGTAAGCCTATTTCTTCATCATCTGCAGAATGGAACAAATAGAATGGAACTGAGCAATATTTATAACCAGTAGGAAATATGCAATTATGCATCATTGTTACCTGGGGCATTGTCATTGTTACTTTTGTTTTTTTGAATTCATTAAGAGATGGTAATAAGTTTGGCCATATTTATGAGGATAAAACAAGTCTTCACAACTTATCAAAGTACCTTTTCATAAGCATTCCATTTTTTAAGAGAAATAACAGATGAATCTAATGCATTCTTATGAAATTGGACATTTGTGATGGCGAGACAAGTTTAAACGTTTTATAAAAATGCAGTTTCAGTTAATGAAATATAATAATAGCAACTAGTTTTATTAGTTAATTTCAATTAGACATTACAGAGATTTATCTGAACTACACTGGCTAAAAAGGGAGGTGGCTGATATATCCAATCTGGGGTGAGGTTGGCCTCAGGGAGGCTCTGAGCCAGTATCTTCAGCAGTCCTAAGACCTCCATCTGTGCCTCTTATTCTTCCTGCATGTCATCTTCTTCTGCTCACTGTAGCCTCTGCAGTGAAAACAGTGAAATATGAAAACATGGCCTCCAATAGCTGCCAGCTGCCAGCATCTGCCTCCAGAAAGGAACTGAGATGTGGTCTGTTAAGTCCTAAGGGAAAAATAAATCCATCAAAGGAGTCTAATTGTCCAAGTATGAATCAATTGCACAAACCTTGACCAATGACCTATGATTAGGGTGTAGGGTATCACCTTGGGTGATTTTCCCATTTCAGCCAGAGAAGGGAAGATAAGACTAAGAAAGTTCTCATTTAAACGACGTAGAGTCATAAGATCATTGACTTAAAGAAAGTGTGTGTGTGTGTGTGTGTGTGTGTGTATGTAGACAGAATAAAAAATAATTACCACTTAAGTTTAATAATGCATTGCCAACTAGAAATTTTTAAAAAAACTTCTTAAGTATATAGAATGGTTATTTTTATGTGTTAATGCATTTATTTAACAACTATAGAACACTCACAGAGTGTGACATGCTAGGCACTGGGCTGGATTCAGAAAAGCATAAAGGTGCATATTCTTCCCTCTAAAAATTTACAACTTTTTTTTTTTAACAAAAAGGTATACTCACCTAAGACATTCAGTTATAATGTGTCCAGTGAGGATACAGGAAGAAATAACTGGAGTCATTCGGAAGACAGGGAGATTGTTACAAGCATAAACAGCGGATGAGATACGTGCTTATTCACTAATCTTTTCCTTGTATATTTTTTGCAAATCTCTTAACTAGAAATCAAGTCCAACTTTTTAAAAAGATGATGTTTAATGACCAGAACCCCATATCTCTAATATTGAATATAGAACTGTCTCTAAGCAGAATTGTCAGGTAACAAAGCTTGCTATTTGCTCTTAGGTTTAGTATTGAAATAATGTGACTTAATTTAGCTCCATTCAGTTCTGTCATTATAGTTTGCTTTGTATAACATTTAACCGAATGTGACGTTGTCAGTAAATTCAGGCCTTTGAGTAAGTTCTCTTTTACCAACTGTATCAACAGTGTAAATCTTACTGACAGAAATTTCATGGATTTACTGGTCTTTACTATATAAGAAGGCCCTTGAAGATGCTGAGGTGTTAAAATATGTGATTTCTCAGTGTGGAATATTATGCCTGTTAGAAGGAGATACCATTTGGTGTAATGATTACATGTTATTAAGTTAATATTTCAATTGGGTTGCCTGGTTATTCTAACCCCCCTGTGGCCTGGAGGTATATTCTTTAAACATTATCTTTCACCGTAATGTCTGCTGCTGCTTCAAAGTGAAAGGATGTTTGTTGAAAGAGGAAATCATCACTCAAGATCATCTGCCTTGTTGGTGTCACCTGTCAGCCTAATACATTTATGTGGACAACAGTAGATTCTGACAGAACATATAACGTTTTCTTTCTCGGTTGTGAAATATGATGGATGTGCCATACTGGTGACCTTTACACAAGGCCACATGTTAATATTCAGGACCTCCCTTTTGTTGGCCTTGAACAATGGCTGTCATTAAGAAAGCTTGGTTTGCCAATATGCCCTCTGTTAGGATGCTGGACCACTCCTGATTGGTCACCAGGAAGTATCATGTGCCTTTGATGGAAATGACATGGAAGATGTATGGTCAAAGTGCTGTGCTCAGCACCACTGCTGTGCGGAGGAGAAAACCACTATGACCCAAATAGCCCTGTGCGCAAACAATGTCGCACCAACCAAAGACAACATATTGGGAAGAAAAATGCTTGTAAACCGCGTGTGTTAGAAGATGTATTGGCCAGACGGCCATAGGGCAATCTTTGAACTATTGAAATCTTTAGAAATATTGTTTGGTTCTGAAACAATACTTACAAACCTAATTAATCAAGCATAGATGGTTTATTTTCAGGCTTTCCACAGTGTGTTGCTTTAATGCAAGAATAGGGTCTGTCGGGTTCTTTTGCTGTTTCACAGAGGCAT
This sequence comes from Cacajao melanocephalus, assembly GCA_963573385.1. NCBI lineage: Eukaryota > Metazoa > Chordata > Mammalia > Primates > Pitheciidae > Cacajao > Cacajao melanocephalus. Next base: position 107,181 of record CAUYLG010028828.1, read on the forward strand.
TGCAAAAACTCAGCATGGGTATTCTTGTCATACAAGTTGAAGCTCTAAATTTCAAAATAATATCTATGTGGATCTCTGGTGATCCCTTCAACAAAGACTAGGGTTGGGGGTAGCCTGGATTTCTTTTTCAATTGTTTCTGACTCCCGGCGTGACTTTTTTTTCCACTCTTCTCCTTAATTTTTTTCATCAGAATTATTTATCCATAGAATCATTTAAGAAAGGTCATCATTCCTGTTGAATTCTCTAGCATGAGGGGAAAACATTTTAGCTTTTTTTTCTTGAAGAATAAACATAAGGAAGGGTTGGTTTCCTGAATATATGCTGTTGAATGATGTGATTTAAAATGTTTACATGCACAGCCCTTGCCATCTGAATATCAGCCCTTTTCTCACCTTAATATATTTTAAAAGAATCAGTGAGAAATTGTATATTCTCAATTGGGGAGAATGAAAGACTTGGAAACAGCCTCATATAAGAAAGCTAAGGTGTTGTCTGGACTGACAATATAGGCAGGTAGCACAAGCCTTTTGTGTTTCTAGCAAGCTGTGGTTGACATAAGTTAATCATTTAGATGAAAGAATCATTCAAGTACTTAATTGCATGCAAAATAGTGCTTCACCAGAGTTTTAGCACGATGTGAAATATTACACTGGGGCATACAGTTGAATGGTGTGAGTACAATCCTGAAGGTCAACTCCTGGTTATTCATTTAGAGGCAGATTATTGACATTGTGGATTCTCCAAGAGCTCCCCACTGTGTCCTCCAGGGCTAGTCACTATTCACCAGCTGGGTAGAATACACAGGACAGGAGAAAGGAAAGGGACTGAAACTCAGCCCACAATTATACAGTTTGTAAGCAATTCAGATGAAAGATTTAGTGGGAGGAGAGATGCTCAAGTTCATTCTTTGTCAGGAAAATACAAATTAAAACCACAAAGCAGTATCATTTTCTACCTGACAGAGGCAAAAATTGAAAAAACAATTCAGGTAATAGCAAGTGTTGGCAAGGATACAGAACAACAGAAAACTGTTCACACTGCTTGTGGGAGTGTAAATTGGTATAAACATTTTGGAAAACAATGGGTATTATATAATAAGATTGAAGTTATGCACACCCCATGACTTGGCACTCCTAGAGAAACTAAGGTACATGCACAAGAAGACATATACAAGGGTGTTCATAGAAGCCTTGTTTGTAATACATTTTTTTTTTTTGACATGGAGTCTTGTGCTGTTGCCCGGGCTAGAGTGCAGTGGTGCGATCTCACTGCAACCTCTGCCTTCCAGGCTGAAGCAATCCTCCTACCTCAACCTCTGGAGTAGCTGGGACTACGGGCACATGCCACCACACCTGGCTAACTTTTTGTAATTTTTATAGAGACTGGGTTTCACCATGTTGCTCATGCTGGTCTCAGACTCTTGGACTCAAGCAATGTACCCACCTCGGCCTCCCAAAGTGCTGAGATTACACACATGAGCCACCATGCCCAGCCTGTTTACGGTAATATTAAAACAAAAACAACATGAAACTGGGATTCACCCCTATGTCTGTCAATAAGAGAATGGACAGATACACTGTGGATACTCATATAATGAAATTGGGTGAGTCTGGGGCTTTTGATTTTCTTTAAACTATGTGTATGGTAACGTGTATGTATACCTTTTTGTACATATGATATTAAGTTGTAATATGTGAAATTGCCTATATTTGACCATTTTTGACCTGCAAAATAGCAATTTTATGTGGTAACATAGTGTTTCAAAAAGTAAATAAATGAAGTTCATTAAAGGAAAAAAAATTTCAATGTAGTTTTAAAAAACTACTCAGAAACTCACAGGCTTATTAAAGTTGGAGAAGACTTTGTTGATAATTTTTATTTTTCTATAGATGGAGAAACCAAGGCCTAGAGACATTCATTGAATGAATCAATGCATCCACTAGAACCAAATGCTCTGGCTCTCAGACCAGTGTTTTTAAAATTATATCTCATGTTTGAAACAATTTGCAGTCTAGCCCAGACATTTAAAAATAAAACATTCCAATATAAATCTGTGTCCCTAGGCTGGAGATTTTCTGTGATTTACATGGAACTGAATAAGGCTGATGATGTCATGGGGAAGAGGCTGGTATTGTGGGAGGAGGATGAACTACATCTCAATACTCTGCAGTCTTCTGTTGCATGATGAGAGGCTGACCCATGCCTCTCTTTACTGGGAAAGTGGGGGTGGTTGAATGATATTGGGAGAAGGAATATCCCTCTCTCAGGAAAAGGAAAAGGCACTTTTTTTGCAGTTTCTGTATATTTATTTATTTATTTATTATACTTTAAGTTCTGGGGTACATGTGCAGAACGTGCAGGTTTGTTACATAGGTATACATGTGCCATGGTGGTTTGCTGCATCCATCCCCCTGTTATCTCTATTGAGTATTTCTCCTAATGTTAGCCCTCCCCAACCCCCCCACCCCCTGCTATCCCTCCCCAACCCCCTAGCCCCCTGCTATCCCTCCCCAACCCCCCAGCCCCCGACAGGCCCTGGTGTGTGATGTTCCCTTCCATGTGTTCTCATTGTTCAACACCCACTTATGAGTGAGAATATGCTGTGTTTGGTTTTCTGTTCTTGTGTCAGTTTGCTGAGAATGATGGTTTCCAGCTTCATCCTTGTCCCTGCAAGGGACATGAACTCATCCTTTTTTGTGGCCGAATAGTTTTCCATGGTGTATATGTGTCACATTTTCTTTATCCAGTCTATCATTGATGGGCATTTGGGTTGTTTCCAAGTCTTTGCTATTATAAACAGTGTCGCAATACACCTACATGTGCATGTGTCTTTATAATTGAATGCTTTATAATCCTTTGGCTATATACCTAGTAATGGGATTGCTGGGTCAAATGGTATTTCTATTTCTAGATCCTTGAGGAATCACCACACTGTCTTCCACAATAGTTGAACTAATTCACACTTCTACCAACAGTGTAAAAGCATTCCTATTTCTCCACATCGTCTCCAGCATCTGTTGTCTCCTGATTTTTTAATGGTCACCATTCTAACTGGCATGAGATGATATCTCAATATGATTTTGATTTGCATTTCTCCAATGACTAATGATGATGAGCATTTTTTTCATATGTTTGTTGGCTACATAAATTACTTCTTTTGAGAAGTATCTGTTCATATTCTTTGTCCACTTTTTGATGCTGTTGTTTGTTTTCTTCTTGAAAATTTAAGTTCTTTGTAGATTTTGGTTTTTAGTCCATTGTCAGATGGGTAGATTGTAAAAAATTTTTCCCACTCCGTTGATTGCCGGTTCACTCTAATAATGTTTCTTTTGTTGTGAAGAAGCTCTTAACTTTAATTAGATCCCATTTGTCTATTTTGGCTTTTGTTGCCATTGCTTTTAGTGTTTTAGTCATGAAATCCCTGCCTATGCCTATGTCCTGAATGGTATTGCCTAGGTTTTCTTCTAGGGTTTTTGTGGTGTTAGGTCTTATGTTTAAATCTTTAATCCATCTGGAGTTAATTTTTGTTTAAGGTGTGAAGAAGGGATCCAGTTTCAGCTTTCTGCATATGGCTAGCCAGTTTTTCCAACATCATTTATTAAACAGGGAATCTCTTCCCTATTGCTTTTTTCTTCAGGTTATACTGCATCAGTGTGTGTGTGTATATATACATATAAAAGCACTTTGTGTGTGTGCCTGTGTATATAGATATATATACAATGTGTGTATATATACATATAAAAGCATTTTGTGTGTGTGTGTGTGTATATAGTGTGAAGTGTGATGTTTTGAAACATATATATACCTGTGGAATGGTCCAATCAAATTAATTAACATATGTGTTATTTTACATACTTATTTTTTGTAGTGACACCACTTGGAGTCTGTTCTCCTAGCGATGCTCAAAACATAATATGATGTTATTGACTATGTAGTCCCCATGTCGTTCAATAGATGCCTCACTGTAAATGTTACTCTTCTTCTATAAGGTGTGTGTCTCCTCTAAATGTTCTGAATGTCCTCTGAGATGTCTGGATCTACTGTTTTGTGTCTGTCATTAATTTTGGAAAGTTCTTAGCCATAATTACTTCATACACTTTTTCCTGTTCCATTCTCTCCCTCTGTTTCTCCTTCATGTATTCCAATTATGTATATGCTGCACCTTGGAAAATTGTCCCACAGTTCTTGTATGTCCTGGGATTTTTTATTCTCTTTCCATTTTAGTTTGGGAAGTTCGTATTGACCTGTCTTCAAGTTTATGGATTCTTTGGCCATGTCCAATGTGCAGATGAACCCATTGAAGGCATTTTTAAATTTCTGTTACAGTGTTTTTTGTTTATAGCATTTCTTTTTGATTCTTAGAGTTTCCATCATTCCATTTACCTTGCCATCTGTTCTTTTATGTTGTCTACTTGTTCTATTAGAGCCCATGTTAATCATAGTTATTTTAAATTCTTTATTTGAAAATTCCAACATCTGTGCCTTATCTGAATCTAGTTCTTAGGCTTGCTTTGTCTCTTTAGGCTGTATCTTTTTGTGCCTTTGGTATGCCTCGTAATTTTTTATTGAAAGCTAAGCATGATGTATCAGGTCATAGAAACTGGGAGAAACAAATCTTTAGTATGAGGTTTCATGTTAAACGGGCTAGATGTCGAGTTGTGTTTAATGTTTGTTGTAGCTGTGGGGACCAGAAGTTTCAGATTTGTCCAGTGTTCTTTCTTTTTCCTATCCTCTAGACTTTGAGATTCCCTAACTACCCTTTCATACAGAGAGGCTGCATCTTGCAACATGTTTAGCTGCAATCCACTGTTATTATACTGAAGCCCTGTTGGTGTGATGATAAGGTGTAGTTGGAGGGGAAAGGGTCTATAATCTTATGATTAAATCTCAGTCTTTTAGTAAGTGTGCCTGTGACCTTCACAAATGTTTCTTAGCATTTCTTCTCCCTCTCAGGTAAGTAAGACAGGAAGGCTAAAGGTGGCGGGAGTGGGAAAGATTCCCTTCCCTCAGCTAGAACAAGGCCCTAATATGCTTTTGTTATGAAGAATTCCCTGGGTGTATTTCACAATGATTACTTTTGTCTTCCTGCTGTCAAATCCATGAAGGAATCTTTTTCAGACTTTCACCTTGGGAAACTGGTGGCGTTCCTTGAGGCAAAACTCCCTAGGTTCTCTCTAAACCTGGCCCTCAGAAGTTTTTTATTCTCAAGCTAGTCTATAACTAGCCTCCAACAGCTCATCAAATTTACCTTTTAAATACACCTACCAGTTTACGGTTCCAGAGGCTTTTGCTCTAGGTAAACAGATCTTGGTTTGACTGTTTGTATTCACTGTACAAAACTATCAGGCACACCAAAGTTGCCATCACCTTTCACCTGGTGACTGCCGACTGACTTCTAACTGGCTTCTGCTCTCAAAACCCTTGATTGCTTTCTATCGCATATTGTACAACATTCCAACACCTCTCCTGCCCTTTCCCTCCAGCCATCGGGGCTGCTCTCAGTTCTGAAAACACATCTTAGGCCCTGTTGGGCTGGGATACTCTTTTTTCCTGTTCCTGAAATGACTAAACCCTTTTCAGTCTTCAGGTCAGTCTCAGATTAAATATCGTCTTCACAGGTCTCCACTCATGTTTCTCTGTCTTAGCACCTTGTTTTTCATTGATATCCCTCACTACTATTTATAACCATGTAATTGTGGCCTGCTTTTGCCATCTTCCCCTGTAGATTGCAAGCCCCATGAGGGCACACATTTGCCTTATTCTGTCATATCTCCAGGGTCAAGTACAGGACAAGGCACATAGTAGTCATTCAATAAATATTTTTGAATGAAGAAATGCGTAAGATGAGGCAAACCCTGGATGGATGAAAACTATATAATTTTCTATTTGAGTCCTTGCTACTGAAAGAGGTCATTCAGGAGCTATAGAGGGAGAGAGGAAGAAATAGTTTCAGTAACAATAACAACAACGATATAATAACAGCCAAGACTTGCTGAGTACGTCCTATGTGCTAGGTACTGCTCTAAACTCTTGTTTGTTAATTCATTTAATATACGTACCAATCCTGTGTGATAGGCATTATTATTTTTTTTATTTTATGAACGGGAAAACTGAGGCAGAGAACACTTAAGTAGCTGGGCCTAGGTAACACAGCCAGGAAGGGGAAAAGCATAGATTTGACTTGAGCAGTCTGGGTCCAGTGCTTGTGCTGTTGGCCTCCAATCTCTGCCACTTCTTGGGTGTGGTGCATCTCAGACTCTTTCTTTCTTCGCTTCAACCCTATTAGCTTAAAATGACTTAAACTCCCCAGCTAGCTGAAAAGCTGAATAGGAGATGGCAGTCTTCATTAAACCCCATTATGTGGTCTAAGAATACTTTTTAAAGTGTAACACTGGAGTTTTAGCATTAATAGAAAACCTATTTGAGGTTTATGTTAGACTTTAGATATGCTGGAGATGAAATCAATTAGCTTCAAGCTCTTTTTTTGGAGCGGGGATGGAGTTTTGCTTTTGTTGCCCAGGCTGGAGTACAAAGGCGCAATCTCAGCTCACTGCAACCTCTGCCTACCAGGTTCAAGCGACTCTCCTGCCTCAGCCTCCCAAGTAGGAGGGATTACAGGCGTGTGCCATCACACTCAGCTAATTTTGTATTTTTAGTAGAGATGAGGTTTCTCCATGTTGGTCAGGCTGGTCTTGAACTCCCAACCTCAGGTGATCCACCCACCTCGGCCTCCCAAAATGTTGGGCTTACAGGCATGAGCCACCGTGCCTGGCCCAACTTCAAGCTCTTATTTGTGCCTAGAGAAAAAGGCAAAATGAGCTTTGGGGAATTAATTGTCTCTGTTTCATTTCTCCTTTTGGGAGGGACAATTGCCTCTAGTTTTTTCATAATATGAACATGCTAGAGTTACAGGCATGACAGAGAGGAAAAGATGGAGTGAAAAAATGAACACACTGAAGTTATTTTTTAAGGGATAGCTACAAGAAGTGGGTGTGATGTGGTCAGCTCACTGGTATCTTAAAGGGGCTGAAAGTACAGGAGTTACCATACTTGTCTTTTTCTATTGAATCAAAACTGAAAATGAATACATCAGCTTTTGTCATGATTTATCATGAACCACTCTATAGCTCAAAGGGAATAAGAAGTTGTTTCTGTAAAATGCGTTCTTTATTTTATTGTACCTTGAAATCTTCTGCCACAATATTACTTCAAGTAAAATTGGCAACAGATGGAAGTCCTGTGCTGCAAAATAAGACACAGAGATGCTTACATAAATAAAAAATAAAAAAAATAATAAAAAAAAACTGGCAAAACTTGAATATTGGGAAGAATTTTTTAACAATCAACACACCAAAAAAACCCAGGTGTATCAGTAGTTGGGAAAAGTTGTGCCCTTGAGTCAGTAGCCTGAGGAAGCTGGAGGAAGCAGTTAAGAATGTTGGCCCTTGGCTGGGCGCAGTGGCTCATGCCTGTAATCCCAGCACTTTGGGAGGCCGAAGCAGGCGAATCATGAGGTCAGGAGTTCAAGACCAGCCTGGCCAACATGGTGAAGCCCCATCTCTACTAAAAATACAAAAATTAACTGGGCATGGTGGCAGACACCTGTAATCTCAGCTACGTGGGAGGCTGAGGCAGAATTGCTTGAACCCAGGAGGCGGAGGTTGCAGTGAGCCGAGATTGTGCCACTGTACTCCAGCCTGAGTGCCAGAGCAAGACTCTGTCTTAAAAAAAAAAAAAGAATGTCAGCCCTTAAGATGCAGATGGTTTAAACTCTGATCCTGCTCATTTTATTCATTGGAACTTTGGGCAATGTAGAGAGTACTTGACCTTTAAAAGATATCATTTCTTCTTCTGTATGTTAGAAATAATGCTGATAGCATTTTCTATGGGCCATGGCATGGACAATAGAGCAGGGCTGGCCGATGGTCAGTGGCCAGTATTTGTTAGTTGTTAGCACCGTGACCACTAGCATCCACCTTGCTTCATTAAGCCCAGTTCACAGGAGTCACCTGTGTCCTCTGGCACTACTGGCATTGATTGTATAGTAGAAAAACAAAACTCTCCCCAAATTTTAAGACCTGGGTCCTAGACTCAGCTTCTTCACTGCCTAAGAGGAGGGTGTAACAAGATACTTCCTCTATTTGAATCTCTGTTTCCTCCTCAGTAACATGAGTAAGCTGGAAAGTTTTTGTGAGGCTCAAGTGGAGTTATGGTATGAAAACAAAATGTAAAGGAACATGCAAGTTAAGGAGCAAATAATGCTGGTTTCTGAAATGAGGATCATCTATAGAAAGATGCCAGAGGAGAAAGACTTTACCGATTGTGTAGCTCTAGTATGTTCATGATCATTTGACTGAATAAAAATAACAGCACCTAAAATCTTTGATGAGTGACTGAGATCAGTAGCTCCCTGCCCTGGTAATACATTTTCATCACTGAAGGACTTACCATGAACAAATACTGGGGTCCCACTCTCACTGATTGGTCAAGGGTGGGAGCATGTGTTTGTATTTTTTAAAGCATGTCAGGTATTGTCTGATATGCAACAAATGTTGAGAAATACTGTATTCGATGCAACAGATGTGTCACATAACAAAAAGCACTGGACTTTAAGTCATGGGGTATGGATTTGTGCTCAAGTTCTGTCACTATCTAGAATGGTAGATTTGAAAAATTATAAAGAATACTATTAATAAAAGCCATTGGAGATTGCAAAAGGACTTTCCATTCCCAACAGTCTCTGTTACTGGTTGTTTAATGCCAAAACAATTGGTTGCTCTAGCCACTTGGGCAACCTGGTAGTTGTAGCTGTATCATAGAGGTAACCCAAAGTTCACTCAGGCGTCTGAGAGACTAGAAGGCTCTGGTTTGCTGTGCTGAAGTTCATTTTGCAATAAATCAGCTGGTCAACTTAGTCTCAAAGTGATCACTTCTATTGGCCTGGGTAATCATGTAATCACTGGGTAGTACCCAGTATATGGTAGAAGCTATAAATATTGGTTGAAAAACTAAATAAATAAGCATAATCTCCACCTGTCCCAACGTCATACCTAGTACCTTTAACAATTATTCCCTATACTTAAGTATAGAGAATACACACACACACACACACACACACACACGCATACACACACACACAGTGCCTGTTAATATTGCAGATACAGTTACTTTCTTTTCTGAGAAGCAGTGAAATTCTTGATGCACAGGTCATAAGATCCAGTTTCCTGGAGGTATTTAAACAGAAGTAGATATCGAAGTTGGTGGAGGCTTAGCCTCAGATGACCTTTAAGATCTCTTTCAACCCGTAACTCCTGGATCACAAAAGTGTATAAAGCGCCTCAGGCCTTCCATCTTGTTCTTGATACTTGAACAATAGAACAAGAGCAGACAGAATGCTGTTGGTTCTAGTGTTGTCTGTTTTCCTTTAAGATCAAGAGATCCAGTGCTACTGTTTTGAAAAATTCTAAATGTTTCTCTGCATTTGAGAAAGCCTGCTAAATTTGTCTACCATTTCAAATTCTGGTAGACATTTTTTAAGATGAAATGAGGCAAGCAATTAAAATGAAAATGAAAAGCCTAGTGTTGGAGGTAGACCAGATTTCTAGAGTTCTAAAATCTGCTTGTGCACAGGGTTTGCAAATGCATTCCCACTGTTCTAAGCTGAATATTTATAAAATCGTGTTCTGGGGTGAAGATTCTATGAAAGGAGGTAATTGATAGCGTGGCCTTTACAAGGCTAGCATAGGCTAAAGACACAAATTGGTGGCCTGTGATGATTCCAAAAGCAGTCATGTTTTGTGTATCTCACACTACATTAAAAAAAAAAACCTGAAATGTTACCAACATTTAAAACTCAGAAGTTTTCAGATGCATAAAAATATTTATTTCTACTTTTCCTGAAAATCCAGAAAGACTATTGTGCATTGCTGTAAAGAAATATCTGAGACTGGGTCATTTACAAAGAAAAGAGATTTAATTGGCTCCAGAGAAGGGAAAATAGGCATGTCCCATGGCAAAAGTAGGAACAAGCGAGAGAGAGAGAGAGAGAGAGAGAGAGAGAGAGAGAGAGACAGAGAGAGAGTAGGGGAGAAGGGGAGGAGGGGAAGAGGTACCACACACTTTTAAATGACCAGATCTTAGGATAACTCACTCACTATCACAAGAACGGCACCAAAGGGATGATGCTAAACCATCTTCCTACCAGGGTCCACCTCCAACATTGAGGATTGCAATTCAACATGAGATTTGGGTGGGGTACAAATATACAAACTATATCAACTGTCTACAGTGGACCCACATTCTCTCATGGCAATAAAAGACAGGATCTGAAGGTCTCTGACCCCTTATACTGGGATATACCACCCCAGGGTATCTCCACCTGGACCTTTCATTTGTCATCCTTCTGGCCTCTGAAAGCATTTGCTTTGGTCTCCCCTTTCAGATGAAGCTGTAGTTCAAGAGGACTGTGTCTGGGCACCTGGCGTGGCCAACACCCTCTTTGCCATCTGACGGTGCCTTGAATGCAGAATATGTGTCTTGCTGCAAGTTGCCACATGCCAGCACGGTTGCTTCTACCTGGTAGAACTCAATAACTCTAACCTGTTCCTTCTTCCATTTCACACCTACCAAGTCCTGGTTTTCCCTCTTTTTAATCCCCCAAATCTAGACACTTTCTATTTGAGTGAAAAGGGCTGATATTAATAATTACAGTTGACCCTTGAACAAGGCAGAAATTAGGGGTGCTGACCCCTCATGCAGTTGAAAATCTGCCTATAATTTTTGACTCCCCCAAAACTTAGCTACTAGTCTTCTGTTGACTGGAAGCTTATTGGTAACATAAATAGTCGATTAACATGTATTTTGTATGTATATGTATTATATACTCTATTTTTCAATATAGTAAGCTAAAGAAAAGAAAATGTTATTAAGAAAATAATAAAATATTCACTGTACATTAAGTGGAAGTGGCTCATCATAAAGGTCTTCATCTTTGTCTGCACAGTGAGTAGGCTGAGGAGGAGAAGGAAGAGGAGGGGCTAATCTTGCTGCCTCAGGGGTGGCAGAGGCAGAAGAAAATTCCCATGTAAGTGGACCTGCTCAGTTCCAACTTGCATTGTTCAAGGGTCAGTTGTGCTCTGGGACAACATGTGTAAATTGGAACTATTGTAGGTATATTAGTTTTCTAGGGCTGCTATAAGAAAGTACCACAAACTTCCTGGCTTAAAACAACATAAATTTATTTTTTTTCACAATTCTGGATACCGGAAGTCCCAATGTAGGTATTAGCAGGGCTGCCTCTTTCTGGAGATTCTGAAGGAGAAAGCCGTTCAGCGCCTCTTTCCTAGCTTTTGGTGGTTGCTGGTGATACTTGGTTCTCCCTGGCTTACAGGTATATCCCTCCAATCTCTGCCTCCCTTATCACATGGAATTCTTCCTGCATGTCTGTGTCTCTGTTTTCCTTTCTTATTAGGCCACCGTCATATTGGATTAAGGACTACCGTTTTTGCTTAGTTATATTTGCAAAGACCTGATTTCAAAATAAGGTTACATTCACAGGCACAGGAGGGTAGGACTTCAACATACCTTTTAGGGGACACAATTTATACCATAGCAAGCTAGGTCATTTGTTCATGCTACCTCAGGCCCAATGCCTTCCTGCAAATTGCCCTTTATTTGCCCAGACAAGTCTGCACAATACCTTACCCAATCAGATCCCAAAGCTCTAAATATTTTTCCTTCCTCATCCTGTTCCCTCCATGACTAATCTCATTCCATGTTACTGTGAGGTGACAGGTCATCTGATTAAATAAATGGTAAGGAATGCTAAACTACACTGACTCTCTAAAGTGTATCTGTATTATCTAATTAAAGATAATTTCTGAATTATAAGAATAATACATATTCAGTGCATAAAATTTGAATATTACACAGAAGTTACGCAGAGTTTGAATTATACCTCTGAGAAACAACTGCTAATTTGATTTTCTTCCAGTTTTTATTCTTTGCCTCTTAAAAATCAAAATTGTATAATTTTATGTATCATTATAATTAAGCATTCTTCCATATAAACTCTAGGATACTATATAATGTTCAACATTTGTTAAGTGTTTCCTAAATGCCAGCTACTATCCTAAGCACTTCATGTGCATTATCTAGTCTACAATTAATAGTTAAAATATTCCTAGAGGTAGATATGATTATAACTATTTTGCGAATGAGAAACTCAGGCAGAGTAAACCCAGAGACTCTTGTCCTGGCTATACATGTAGTATTTTGTAGAATCAGGATTCACACCCAGCTCACCAAGCTTCAGAGCTTGCATTCATACCACTGTGAAGAATATCTTAACTTAGAAACAAACCATAATTCATTTTTATTTATATGAAAGCAAGAATCTCAAAAAGAATTGGCTTGGGTAATAAGATAAAGGCAAATGAATCTTGTATCTTTTCATTCCTTTCACAGCACCCCTCTCCCCAAAAGAGATCTCAACACTCAAATCTCAATCCTACATTTGCATGTACACACACACACACACACATGCACACGTGTGCACACCCCTCTACCATTCATCTAGTTGTAAATCTAGGGACTTATTCTTCCCTTTTTCTGTATGCCTCTTCCTCCCATGATCAACTCACTACCAAACTGGCTAAGAAAGCAGATTTGCTCCTTAGATATATTCTTAAACTATCTTATCTCCATCTCCTCCAGGCCACCATCACTGGTGACAGGGAAATGTGGCATTGCACCAGCTCTGCTCATCAATATCTTTGACCATTGGGGACTTTTTCTCCTGTTTCCTTTCTACTGAGAAGTTAGAAATGTAGATATGAATAGTTCGAGTTGATATCAATGAAAGTGAATTAGGTAAAGGAACCCATGTCAGCTGCTGGATAAGAAGTTGGCATGGGTTCCTTTACCTAATTCTTTTCTCTCTATGCTCTTTACAATAATCTAGGTCAGTTTTCAGCAATTGAGATTGTTTTTTACCTTCTGACAGTACATCAAAAGGAACGGCTTGAGCAGTCAAGATTGGGCTATGGGGTTGACAGATCTGGATTCAAGTTCGAACTCTGCTAATTATTTGTGTGTCCTTTAGCAGGCTACTTGCTCTAAGCCTGTATTGGTTTCTTAGGGCCACTGTAACAAATTACCACAAACTGCGTGACTTAAAACAACAGAAGTGTATTCTCTCCATTTAGGAAGCCACAAGTCTGAAATCAAGGTGTTCACGGGTGTATGCTTCTTCCGAAACCCCTAGGGTAGGAGCTTCCTTGTGACTTCCATCTACTGGTAGCCCAGGTATTCCTTGGCTTGCAGCAGCAGCGCTCCAGTCTCTGTCCCCATCTTCACATGTCTTCACATGGCATTCTCTTGTGTGTCTCAGTTTCCTTTTCTTTTAAGGACTCTAGTCTTATTAAATGATTATGGCTTGCCCTAATCCAGAATGACTTCATCTTAATTTGGTTACATCTTCGAAGACCCTATTTCCTCATAAGGTCACATGCACAGGTGAGGGGGTTTAGGACTTTAACATATCTCTTATTTATTTTGTGGGGAGGAGACTGAGTGAACACAGTTCAACCCATAAGCCTCAAAACTAGCTTTCTGACCTGCATAAGAGAGATAATAATACTATCTGCTAGATATGGTTCTTGTGAGGCTTCAGTGACAAACATGTCTGGGGCCTCACACAGTGCCTGCAACATAACTAGAACTCAACACAAACATCCCCAATCTTCTACCTCCCTTTCCAGACCCTCCCCTCCTCTTCTCCTATGCAGCTGTCTCAGTCTGTCATTTTTATTTACTCAGAGTAGAAACATAAATCAACCAATCAAAGGTTTACATTATTAACTGACATCATCCTTCCTGCCATTAATTTAGCAGGTGTTATTGAGTGCATTTTTCAAACAAATGTGTTTGCCTTTTACAGTATTTTCAGAAAGGACTCAGAGTACAGTGGAGTGTAGAAGACTACTTTCTACTTGCCAGTACATAGTCCCCAGGTCTTCTGCAAGCACAGTTTCTTTTGATGAAGAAAGCTATGAAGAACTCTGTTCCTCTTCAGCACCATCCAGTGAAACTGATGAGGCCCCATTGATTTTCACGGCCAGAGGAGAAACTGAGGGGAGAGCCAGAGGAACACCCAAGCAAGCTTGGAACAGTTCATTTTTGGAAGAACCAGTAAAAAAGCCTAACTGGGCATACTCGGTAAATCCTGTTCACCTGGAGGCTGAGGGCATACACATGCATAGACACGCAAGACCTAAGGGCCAACCCTTGAGCCATCCCAAGAAAAATTCTAGTAAGTATCATGTTGTATTACTGATTTTTCTTGTTTCAACTGGTCACATTTTGTTTTAAACTTCAATATAAACAGAAAACATATTGACTTCATGGTCAGTTCTATTCTAGAAGGTATCATGAGAACTGTAGTAGCCATTCCTCAATGAAAGCCTGCTTGTTGCCAAGCGTTATATTGGAGGAGAGAACAAGTGTGAGTTGATAACAGGTAATTTGCTGATTCAGTTATTGTACCTGACAATAACAGCCATTATTATCATCACTATTCCAGTCCCGTTTATTAAGCTTTCACCAGGTGCTAGACACTGTCCTAGGCATTTTGTATTATTTTATTAAATCCTCATATAATATTCAGGCAGATCATATTATTATTCCCATTTTACAGATAAGGAAGTTGTGAATTCATAGCACAGGGTAGAGGAGGAATGATTCAAAGTAAGGAGATAGCCCAGAAGAGATAAGCATTGGAACCAGAAAGAACTGAGCTCAAATATCAACTCTGTCCCATCTCAGCTTTGTAGCCACCAGTAAGTCCCATAAATGTTTTTGGAGCCCAGTTTTTCATCTGTAAAAAACGACAATTCTTACTTCAAAGATATGTTATGATTAAATGATTTATATAAATAAAATTTCCTGAACATAGTAAGGGCTTAATGGTGGTGGCGGTGGTACTTATGGTACTGATGTTCAGACTAGAGGAGAGAAGATGTAAGGAAAAAATGCGGATCTCTAAATATTCTAGGAGCTGTCATGTAGAAGAAGGATGAGACTGATGTTGTGTAGTCTTTTCATTTATGGCAAGCTTGTCCAACTCATGGCCTGTGGGCCTCATGCAGCCCAGGATGGCTTTGTATGTGGCCCAACATAAATTCATAAACTTTCTGAAAAGATGAGATTATTTGTCAGTTTTTTTTCTCATTAATGTTAGTGTGTTTTATTTATGGTCCAAAACAAGGCACTTTTTCTTCTTCCAATGTGGCCCAGGGAAGCCAAAAGATTGGATACCCCTGCTTTATAGGGACCTTTTGGGGTAGGTTCCCTTTCACATGTTTGTATAGTTTGTTGGGATTGACCGGAAGACAAGAGACAGATTTTGACTCAATACAAAGGAGAACTTTCTTTGAACTAGGAGAGAATGTACTGCATGGGCTAGAAGTGCTCAAGCAAGGGGCTGGGAGACCTTCTTCCAGAAAGGCTGAGTCAGAGTCCTTTGTTTCTGAGAGGCTGGGCTTGATGATGGGAAACAGAAGATGCTGGTTGGTTAACAATTTTGGAGTCTTACTGTGAACAAGGCAATTATGTTGAAATTGGAATGTACATCTTCAATTTTGATCCACATGACCCTCCTCTGAGATAGAAGCTATTATTTTCTCATCGTTTAGTACAGAATCCAGGTCAGGGTATTTCTATATCAAGGTTCTAAACATGACTATAGTAACTCTTGGGTACTAAGCACTTGCTATGTACTTGATGCTTAACATTTTGTCAGATTCTTTCCGCAGGTACTTAGTTTCCTTCTCATTTTAAGTCTTTGACTTGAAATGTCACCAACTTAGGTCTTTCTCAATTTCCTTTCTCAATTCATTTTTCATCATAGTATTTATCACCAGCTGGCATTTAAAATTTATTCATTCTCTTGTTAGTCTGCTTCTCTCCCTACTTTTTATTGCTGCCATATTCCCTCTGTCTCCCCAAGGTCTAGAATACTGCCGAACACATACCAGGCATTCAAATATTAATAAATGAATGCACAAACTTAATCTCACTAGCAACCCTGTGAAGTAGGTAAAATAACTCCCATCTTTCAGGTAAGAACAAAGAGACTTAGGCCGGGTAATCTGCCAAGATTTGAATCCATGAAGTCCTAATTCCAAAGCTTTATTTCATTATATCACGCTCCCCCTTTAAGACAGTTTGTTGCAAAGTGTATCATTATTAAATTGCTTTCAGGGAAGGAAATTCTATTTTTTGGCTCAAGACATAGGAGAGCACATCCTGTCTAGGTCATGCCCTGTCGCTCCCAACTCCAAAGCTAAATCAGTGTTCTCTAGTGGATTCTTCTTACATTGAATATTGATGGCAGTGCATGGTTCATCTGACAGGGCCAGAAATCCAAATCAACAGCTATTAAGCACCTAGTGTTCACAAAGCAACACACTGGAGATATTAAAATGCCATTCCACCTTTATTTCAGGAAGTGATTCCTGCATTGGAGAATTCAGATTCACAAAAAAATTTCATTGTTTGACCTGGGCATGTGGAGTGTGCAGTGGGAGGTGCTGAGTACATACCAGACACAGAACAGGGTGTGATGAACTAAACTGAATGACTTAAAGATAGACTGGCTGTTTGACAGCCACTGTTAGGAAGGTACTATTCATTTTAATTCTTTTACATATTTTTTGAATTTTGGAATGATCTGAGTTGCTCCAAATATTCTACACATCTACATGCTATTAAAAATCTTTTGAAGACTTCTAGAAAGTGATTTAAAGCACATAAATTATCTTAAGTCACTACTGAAGAATTGGACTTTAATTTGTATAGGTCAATGGGCAGAAGTCCTCAAGTAAAGCTTCATGATTTATATATGTATTTATATATACATCTTCAAGTTCATATATGCAATATATCATATAATTTGGAAGTTTATATATATATGAAAATGTAGGTAAAATATATGTATGTGAATATATGTATTCATACACACACATATAGCAGTCTTGGCTATGTTGTAAAAAGATGCATCTTTTGAATGGAAAAAGATTTGGTTGGGCAAAGAAAGAAAAAAGTCAAACAGTATTAGTGGGTATGTGTGTGTTATGTAAATCCAGTCTTAGGTTGTTTTACTGTTTGTTTGAATCTTCAGCTGGTTTGAAGTTTCCAATAAAACTCATGAAGTAATGGCCTCTTTGTATTTTAAAAAATCATCAGTTGTCTAAAGGGGCTGGAGACACATTTGCTTTTGTATATCTATTAATAACTCCACTTGACAATTTTCCATTCACACACTTTCCCGTCATTAAAAGTTCGGGCCCTATTTTAGCCACCGATTCTTCTGTGTTTCTCTCTTTAGAAGTTTTGAACAGTTTTCCCTGAAATATAGTTTTCTGAGGATTCCGCAAAAGCTATTTTTTGTTTTTGAGGCGTTGGGGAGGTGGTGCGGTGGGGGAGAGGTTTCAAAGAACGAAAAGGAACAGACAGTATTTTTATTTTCTTGGAGAAATGTGGGGAGGCAGGTGAGGATCATGTCAGGGTTTTTGTTTTGTTTTGATTTTCTTCCCCCTCCCACGCCAGCACATTACAAATGTTGATTTCTTGGACATCCAGTTGTCCCAGGGAGCGGTGTGGTCCCGCACACTGGAGCCTTATGCCTGCCCTGCTTTGCCTTCCAGGCTCCGCCGCCAGACCTTCCACTGCCATCGGCCTCTGCAGGACTAGCCAGACCCCCTGCGCCCAGCAGAGCGCCGGCTCGAGCAACGCAGAGCTCAAGCGGGAGGAGAGGATGGCGGCCCCAGCAGGCGGTCGGGCACACCCCGACTTCCAAAGCGAACTCCTGGGCGCGTCCGGAAATCCCATCCGAAGAGGCGCGGTTGCCACGGCGCTGGAGATGCTCCCCAAGCATCCTCATCCCCCGCGGGACAGGAGGCCTCGGGAGGACACCTCCCTCCATGGCAATCTGGCAGGAGCGCCCCTTCCTCTGCTGGCCGGTGCTTCCACCCATTTCCCTTCCAAGAGGTTAATAAAGGTTTGCTCCTCAGCACCCCCCCGCCCAACCCGGCGTTTCCATACGGTTTGTTCACAGGCCCTTTCTAGGCCGGTGGTGAATGCTCACTTACATTGACCGCTGCGAGGGAATTGTTCGGCGAGTGCTGCCCATCTTCAAATCAATGCCGGCTCAGAACAACAGAAAGGGCCTCAGATGTACTGGTTTCCACAGAACCATTGTTAGGCTTTTGTGAAGCATTTTTGAACCTAATAAATAATGTCAAAAGTCCGTAGCGCAGCCAAAAATGTTCCCTTTGAAGCATTTCTAATAGTATTTTTGTTCTGCGGTGTCTCCCAGTGTTACAAAGAATTTGTGCCTCACAATAGGGATGGGGTACATCGCGTGCCACTTTGCAACGCGCCTCGTGGGATTGTGAGGACCCTTCTTTGTTTTGCTTTCTCAGGTAAACGGTTTCACTTGCCAACGTTGCCTTTGACTTAAGCATGTTTTCTAAGGGCCTTTAGAATTTCAGAATAGAGATTGGGAAAACATAATTGAATGTCTGTAATTTAATAATTTACATGAAATCTGATTACTCCTGAGGTGCCCAGGGGAATTTTTCATGTCATATTAAGGTTTTAATGTCAGAAACCTGAAGCTGGATCTCAGTTTGAGGCCCTGAAACACTTGGAATCAAGTTTAATGTAAAAGAGGTGCTGAATTTGCTCATTTGTAATAGATAACACTGGAGTAGCTTAGGGAACATTGTATCAAACTGGTAATTTTAGGCAATACATTTTATTTTGTTTTAACATAGCTTTTCATTGTAATGAGATGCTGAGACCAACTTTATCAATTGATTTTATGAATTCAGTTTTTCTCTTTTTAATATATAGGTTTTTTTCTTCAGAAACAAAGAGAAGTGAGCGTACCCAGTATGTTTATATGCAGTTTTGCACTCAAATTCCTTGGAATTACCCCACAAGTTTAGATCCGTAGAGTTTGATAGATGGAAGTTGTGAAATCTTACTGCATTAAAAAATTTTTTTTCTTTAGTTCAAATTAATATACATAGTATGTTTACATTTACGACATCATAATGTCTCAAGTCCAAATTTAAGTCTCAAGGTTTCGAGAGGAATGAAATGTTATAAGCAATGGCTTCCTAGCATTTAAGAATCTGTTTAGTCCTTTGAAGACTGTTTACTTCTTTTTTTAATATTAGCATGCTTTATGAATCATGCACTTTAAAGAAAAATGGTATCCCTAAACTTTAGAGCTTTCTTGGTACCAGATTAATATGATTTTTAAATAATGAATATGCTTTTATTTTTACTTATTTATTAACATGGTTTAATTATAAGACAATGTAGAGGTTATCAATGTTGATTGCTGTGGTTTCCTGAGGATATAATGGCATCTGCTCAACAGAGTTCATGTGCCAATCATAAATTCAACTTCCTGCCATTTGGTTGGACATAAGTGTGTAGGCAAACTTATGGGCTTATGTAGAAGTTTGATTCTGGAATATTTTAATTTGATATTTAATTATGAATTAACACAACTGATTTTTCAGGTCAATAAATTATTAAGTTATTTTAAAACAATTAACCAAAAATTTGTAATGGTCAATTTCAAGAATAGAAAAAGTACTTGATATAGTAGATGGATTCCTTCAGCTGTAGAAGTGCAAATTACTGAATTTATTAAAAATGCAAAACAGAAGGAGAAATCCTGTTCAGAATTGAGAAAAGGGATACAGGCTAAAGATGTCAAATATATGGTATTCTAGAACAGTTTCCCAAAGTGTATTTTGTGAAACACTAGCATAAGAAGTTTGTGAAATGGAGAGTCCACAGATAAATATGTCTAAGAGATGCCCACCATGCACCCTCTTAGAGAGTCATAGTAACATTAGGTCTCTGAGAAATCCCATAATAAAAAAAATCTGATAAACTTTGTTTAACCCAATATCTAGCAACCTTATTTAACCATGGAATCCTGATAGATTTGTGTGTGTGTGTACACATGTATGTGTTTTTGAAAAAAAAACCTATCACTATTTTGTAACGCCAGTGTCCTATGCAACACACTTGGGAAAACATTGCTCAAAACTCTGTTCTAAATATACCAAAGTCTATGTGGACTGGAAGGGTTCAAAGTAAGGATTTCTTTTCAAATTAGTGAGATAAAAATCAGGGCTAAAGAAAGAAGCACTTTGAGACCCAGTCCTTCCCTGGAGCAGTGTAATGAGCTGTCTCTGTTTATTTGTCCTCATTTTGGATGCACGTGTTCGAGAGAAAATTAGTTGATCCAGCCCTGACCATGCTCTTTAGTGATGGATGAGAAGCACTTTCAACTCTGACTGTCATCGTCATGGGCTGAAGGGGTACAAGTCCTTTGGAATGACAGCTTCCTTTGTCCTAGAACTTAGACACAAATGTACCAAGGTAAACATAGTGAATTCTTTCCAGATACCATTTGTTCTGAAAACAGTGCTGAATTAAACAGTCATAATTGAGGATGGATCAATTTAAAGAAATAAATAATATATTTTTGTATATAGCACAGGCAGTGAGGACTAGAACAAGGCCCTATTGTATAAAACAATTGTTTCTTAGGCTCTGAGGTACAGTTAGCCTTTATTTCTTTAAGTCATTTGACTTATGGTGCATTTTTTACCACAAACTATAAGTATCTTTTAAGGAACATAATATGCCACTTCATAGAAAAACATTTTTATGAAAGTTGCATTAGAAAATAAATATTGACAAATATAAACATTTGGTTGATTGAAGAAACTAAGTATTTAGGATAGTTTCTAGTGAATAATGTTTACAAATAAGGAATCTTTTTATAATATATAAAGTAATTCTAATAACAGCTAACATTTATTGTGTGTTATATACTAGAGACTGTTCTTCTGTTTAATGTGTATTCATTTAGTCCTTACAATGGCTTCATGAAGTAGTTACTATTATCTCCATTTCCTAGATGAGGAAGTCTCATTTTTAATGATAATAATGATAACATACATATACAAATATTTTAAAAAATGTTATTTTATATATAGTGCTGTATTATATATCTTATGAAAACTAGTATATATGCATATATGAATATGTTCTGTTCCACCCACGTCTATAAATCAGTTTTTATACCCTGCTGTTGGTACATAAGTGAGGTGAGAATAGAGACTCTACTTATATCCCCTCACCTCCTGATTATGTAGTAGAAAGCTGGAAGTGATAATCGTGGGTTGACAATATAGCATACATTTGAACTCTTTGAAGAGCAAAGCATAAGAGATTATTGTCACATAGTTCTTTTTATTCAAAACAACATCATCCATGTGAACGAAGACTAAGAAAATAAGGGAAGGAAAGGTTGTTTTGAGGGTTATGAAAGATGGCAGCACTTTTAAGATTATTGGAGCTGACCAAAATCAGACTCGTGAAAGGCATGGGATGTTGTAGTGGGAGCATTAAGGAAAATGCTAGGGTACTGGAGCTGATCCAGATCTCAAAAGCCAAGGGTGAGTTCCTGTAAATGTGACCTGAACTCAGTCAGCATCACTCATACCACTTAGCCAGAGTGTCTTCACTATTAAATTGGGATTACATGTTTTGTTTACTGCAAAGGATAACTTGGAGACAAAATTTGCTATCAAATCAAAGCATTTTGAAAAATAAGAATAGTGTACAAATTCAAATCATTATTTCATGACTAATATCAATAATAATTAGTACATATATTATCATTGTTTATGCGGTGCTGATATAAGAGGTTATAGTTATAGATCTAACTGCCTTATACTGACATTGAGCACTATTTCTGCTGACTGTATCATCATGTTCCTCTCAAAGAAGTTTTTACATGCTGTATCCCTTGCCTTCATTCCAATAATATGAGGTCAGTAGTATTATCCCATTTACCAGTGAAGAAACTGAAACACAGGGAGACAAAGCAATTTGGCTAATGACTGCCTCCATCACTCATGCTCGCAAACATTACACTACAATGTCTTGTTCAAAGCAAGTTTTATGTTAAAAAAACAATGTATGCAGTTGATAAATTTATAAACTATTCCATTCAGAACCTCCAATTTAGAAAAGTTCAGTTTGGGGTACAGTTTGGATGTCATGTGGTATCCTCCAAATGTGATCTTTCAGTTCAGCTCTTTATAAAAGATTCTAAAACTACCCAGACAAGGAAAGGGATAACGTAATGTTTTTGTAACTACAAATGTGACATTGAGGATTTGAAGTCACACAGGGACCCAGCAAAGAGGTTGTTCTCAAGAGAAGACTCAGCATCAAGAAAAACGTTCCAACCTTTTACCATGGAGTACTATGTAGCCATAAAAAGAATGAGATCATGTCCTTCGCAGGAACATGAATGGAGCTGGAGGCCATTATCTTTAGCAAACTAACACAGGAACAGAAAACCAAATACCACATGTTCTCAGCTATAAGTGGGAGCTAAGTTATGAGAACACGTGGACACATAGAGGAAAACAACACACTATGGGGCCTTTCACAGGGTGGAGGGTGGAGAATGAGAGGAGGGAGAGGATCAGGAAAAATAATGGATACTGTTATGCCTAATATCTGGGTGTTGACATATGTACAACAAACTCCCATGACACAAGTTTACCTATGTAACAAAGCTGCATATCTATCCCTGAACTTAAAAAAAAGAAAAATGCTTCAGAATTCTTAAGGTGTGCAGGGTCTCTCTTGCACAGTCCAA
The DNA here is from genome assembly GCA_963573385.1 of Cacajao melanocephalus. Classification (NCBI taxonomy): domain Eukaryota; kingdom Metazoa; phylum Chordata; class Mammalia; order Primates; family Pitheciidae; genus Cacajao; species Cacajao melanocephalus. The sequence goes on from CAUYLG010028828.1 coordinate 129,953, forward strand.
GGTCTTTGTGAAATATAATTCCCAGCATCCATTCTTTTTCACATTTTTTTCCCCATGTTTAGGCTTCCCACTCCTCCTGCTTCCTCCATTCTCCCATGCTCTGTGTTTTCCCTCCTATATGGAAATCAATCCGATTTTGTAAGTCAGCGATATTGGGATCACGAAGTGTTAATTCGGTCCTTACCATCCTAGGTACTCTGCGAGAAATTTGAGAAATTTGATCAACTCAACCAATAGTTGTTGTTCTCACCATGTATAAGGCACTCACTGGCTTTGGTGCTGGGGATGTCTACTACAAAGGACAGAGTCTTCTTCCTTGACTAGCTCAACCTAGTGTGAGGCTTAGTTCTTTCATTTATTCATTCTAAAATACTGAATATCTGCTATGTGCTGGATATGCTTTACTGGAGACAGAATAGTGAAGAGCCATTTTAATCAAGTGAGACCTATATAGTGAAACATGAAATAATGGCACAATGATATTCAGGTCCTTTGATGATAATCCTTTAGCCACAATTGTGAGACCCAAAATCTCTGAACATTAAAAGTTCATTTTTCTGTCAATTATGAGCCAAATTGAACACATGAGTATTCTCACTTTGTGGGAATATTCATGTATTTCAATGAAGACATAGTAATATATTTGATTATATAGTACTGCCTTGCACCCCCATGGATAGTGTTAAACAATACATGATTTATGTACCATTCCATAATATGTAGCTTACGGCCATGAGATAGAAAGAATTCTAAATTCTGAACTCAACCTCTATGGAGGGCTTTGAAAAAAGGATTTTGAAGTTTTAAAGTGAATAAGTGCAGTAGAAACTTAGAGGAGGGAGAGATTAGTTCTGCTTGGAATAATCATTGAAGGCTTCCTCTAGAAGAATTTGAACTTGATTTTAGAACCTGGAGGATTAAAAGGGACAAAGTAATGGATAAAATGGAAGCAGCAACCAGGGACTTTTGTGGTGCCTGAAACTCATATATTTTGAGGGGAGCTCTTTCAGGAATAGAATACAACATTATAAATATAGTTAGAGGGAAGGATTCTTAGAAATAAAGGACCCTTCGGCCCATTTATTTGATTTTTAGTAAATCCATCTCTAAGCAAGGCAAAAGACATGGGGATTTACATTATAAAGTGAAATATACCTGCAGATATATGTTGATTCCTGGAGGAGAGAAAGAGGAGACCAGAGATGGATTCCTGAGACGGAGAGGAATTAATCTTATTTATTTTATTTTTCAACTGTTTGAGATTTTGGAAATTGATAGCCAAAAGAAGCATTAAAAAAAATTGGACATAGTATATGTGGCATTTGGAAAATAGTCCAAAGAGATTTTAAAGAATGAATCAATTTTTCATTGAATTCACTTCAGTGAATTCTTTGGTCTTCTTCAGAGTGAATGGTCTTTTTCAGTTTTTTCACGTGTGACTCTATAACTAGTCAATTGCTAAAATGTAAATATTTGACAATTATAATTATTTTAATATAGTTAAATGGAAAACTCTTCAAAGAAGAGAAAAAGCTGCATTTCATTTTGAAGTTTACCTTTTTAATAGACTATTTAGGAATAGGTTTTTTTAAGATTTCAGGTTAAATGCATGAATTTTAAAATACATTTAAAGATGAATACTTTAAAATTAAAATGGACATTTAATTCTTATTATTAGTATACCCAGCATTACTCTTTTCCAAAGCATTTCCAAAGCTATACACAATCATTTATATTTACTCAAAAATAATAGTGACATCATTGAGTGGTGTTAAGAATCAATAAAAGTAACTAAATAATACTGATAGTGTTGAATGTGTCCTTACTGTATGCCAAGCACTGTTTTGGTTTCTTTATTACAGAAATCTTGCTTGCTTCCTCCTTTTTTCCTTTATGGTCTTTTTTTTTTTTTTTTTTTTTAAAGCCACAAAGATTTGATCATTACTCTTGCTTGGTTACTTTTATTTTATTTAACATCTTTATTGAGCTATATTTATATTTCATATAATTCACCCATTTTAAGTGTACCGTTCATGAGTTTTTTGTATATTCACAGGTATGTAAATTTGAATAGAAACCCTGTATCCTTTAGCTGATACCCTGCTTTCCTCTGCAACACTCAGACCCAAGCAACTGCTATTCTACTTTGTCTCTCTAGATGTCACCATTCTGGACATTTAATATGAATGAAAGCATATAATATGTGGTCTTTTGTGACTGGCTTCTTTCACTTAACATGACTTATTAAGGTTCATTCATATCATATTGTGTTCCAGTACTTCCTTAATTTTAATGGCCAAATAATATTCTACTGTATGGACATACCACAGTTTGTTTATCCATCCATTGGTTGATGGACATTAGGGCTGCGTCTACCTTTTGACTATTATGAATAATGCTGCTGTCAACACTCATGTACAAGTTTTTGTGTGGACATATGTTTTCCTTTCTTTTGCATGCAGTACTGAGGTAGGAGATCAGCAGGACTTGTTTTCCAAGCACCTGTCATGACCCCATTGATTGAAACAAGATCTGGTTAAAACAGGATGCAGCAAAGAAAACAGCCAAAACCAGCTAAAACCAAGATAGTAACCTCTAGTTGCTCTCACTGCTCATTATTTGCTAATTATAATACATTAATGTGGTAAAAGACACTCCCATTGGTGCCATGACAGTTTATAAATGTCATGGAAATACCCAGAAGGTACCTTACATAGCTTAAAAGGGGAAAAACCCTCAAGTCTGGGAACTCCACACTCCTTTTCTAGAAAACTTGTGAATAATTTGCCCCTTATTTAGCATATGATTAAGAAGTAGCTATAAATATAGCTAGCCAGAAGTCTATGAGTGCTACTCTGCCTATGGGGTAGCCTTGCTCTGCCTGTGGAGCAGCCATTTTCCTGTGCTCTGTTGCTCTAATAAACTTGCTTTGCTTTCAGTACTCTGTCAGCTTGTTCTTGAATTCTTCCCTGCATTAAGCCAACAACTGTCCTGGGCTGAGGCCCAATTTTGGCATTCCTCTCCATTGGTATATCCTTTAATTTTCTCAATGCATCTATGGTGTATTGTTGTTATCCTCTCCTACACAACAGGAAACTTAGAATAAAGAGGTTACTCGTCCAAAGTCACGCAGTCTGTTCAAGGCAGAGCTGGACTGTAAGCCTAGGCAGGCTGACCAGAATTTGCCATGCACCTTTTCTCTGTATCAGAATTTCTCAGATGGGCTTATTATAAGTTTTCTTTTCTTAGGATATCTAAGAAATGGCACAAAAATTTACTGTTTAAATATACCCACCCACCTCTAGCCATTTACCAATTATCTGACTAAATACTATATTTTCTTTTTTAAAGTAAGATTTTATAAATTTAGGGGGACAAGTGCAGTTGTGTTAAGTGCATATATAGCATAGTGGTGAAGTCTGGGCTTTTAGCACATCCATCACCTGAGTAGTGTGCATTGAACCCAATAGGTAGTATTTCATCCCTCACCCCCCTCCCACCCTTCCACCTTTTAGAGTCTCCAGTGTTCATTATTCCACTTTGTATGTCCATTCTAGACATATTTTCTAAAATGCATCCAGAAAATAGAATTCTTAAAAATGTATGACATGCATGGAATTAGCACCACTTAGATATTTTACATCTTTTTTTAATCACATTTTCTTACTTTGCCCTAAATTGCACTTCTATTTCTGTACTGTGTGGATGGATGTTAGAATGGCAAAGACCATCCCCAAACTGTCTATTAATTAATCGTCTTGGGGTAGGTTCCCTCCCCACTTAATTCTTTGGGATGAAATAAGAAATCAGTATTGTGTGTTAGTTCCTTCCTTCCCACACCTCCTCTAGGTTAAAGTTGAATTCTTTGAGATCAAGATTTTTTGTGTGTGCAACTTTAACAATGTTCTCTTCACATGTCCTTGCATAGGCCCAACAATTGCTTGTTGACCCATTTTAACCTCTTTTGAGCGTCATCTTCAAAGTGTAACTGTCCTTGACAATGAAAGAGACCTTCCTATTGTCTGGTCCTTCCAGGCAATCTTTAGCATGGAGCTCAATGGCTTTCAGATGGAGGAGTTGGCTAGAAGAAGGAGACAAAGTAAGCTGTTGTTCCTGAGTGACTTTGCTGAAGTTTCCCTTTTCTCTCTTAGAATGGTGCATTTCTATAGAAGATGACAGACGTTTTGACAGGTGCAATATGCTTTGAACTGTTGTGTCTGATAATTCTTTTGTCTTGGGTTTTCCCAGCAGAGTGGTACATCTTAGGATGCTGATATGCATATTGTTTGCTTTTCATTTAGTTTGGTGAAGCCGTCCTTCTTACTTTCCCTTCACTTCTCTCTTTAGACCCTCTGCGTGCACATCACTAACCCAGATGGGGAGGCAGGCATTAATGCAGAAACCTTTCCCCATCCTTCCTTCTCCATTTTTCCCTCAAAATGGAAATAAATTTTTACATGGTTTTCTCATTGTTTACAAAAAGAAAGAAAAAAAAGAAATTCCCAAAAGGCATTAAGAAAAAGCAGAAATTATTTATAGCTTAATAACTGAATGACAACCACTGTTTACATTTTGGAGCATATCCTTTCATACATTTTTCTTAGCATATTCACATATAGAACTATTTGTGCAAGAATGAGCTCTTACTACACACATTGTTTCATAAACTGTTTTTTTTCCTCATCACAATGAACTGTTGACATCTTTGTAATATCTACAAACAGTGCTAAACATTAGCATTTTAAACACCTACAGAAACTTTTAGTGCATCATTGTAGTATAGTTTAATCAACCAATTTAGTATTTTGGAACATTTTAGTTATTAGTAAATTTCACTATAGTAGCTATTTTTTACGAAGAGTATGATGAATATATTTTATGTATAATTGTTGTCTACTCTTCTAATTATTTTTATATGTGAATTCCTAAAAGTAAAATTGCAAAATGCATACAAGGTTTAACTTTTGGTATCTTTTCTGTCAAAAAATATTCCTAAATATTATGTCTCATATGTTCTCTGACTTACAGAACTTAAAAAAATGAAGTTAGTTAGAAAATATTTCGTCCGAAAAAAATGGACATCAGAGATCCTAAATAACATGATTTTGCCTCTTTGTTTTGTCATGATGAATTAGAGCTACACAGATTTTTCTGCTTTGGTATAAAGTGGGAGAATTTTTATCTGACAAATTAGAGGACTTCTCTTCAGGCACTAAGACTGGGGGCTTCCAAATATGTAATAGATTAGTACTACCTGTTCTATATCTAAACTAATAAGAAAATAGAACCTTAACACTGCCCAATTTGTTTTTCCGAGTGACCTTTTGTGTATTTCTTGTTTGAATGATGTCTAAAAACAACAGGCTGAACTAAGGTATGAAGAAATTGTTTATGAATAAAAATAGCCCTGCTGTTTGTAATAAGTGGTTTTACTTTTTTTTGTTCAAGTTTATATTATTTTTTAGTACTAAAAATTTCTGGAATCTGGCAAAGAATGAACCAATGAATAGGGAGTTCAGGATTTGGGGTTTTTGCTAATAAAAAGTAGTTATAGGAGATTTTGAGATGTTTATCCATCATTCAGAACCTTCTAAAGACACTCTGACTTATAAATCAAGCATCTTACCACGTAAGCAGCATCAGGGAAGTAAATGAAGGGCAAAATCTTTTACAAGTCTAACATAGAGGGATGTGGTTTACAAAGCATCTGAAAAAAATAAAAATATTGGGCTATGATGGAATGTGACATCTGTGTTTTGGATTAAAAAGGGTGAAATTAAATGTTTATTTAAAATGACAGGTTAAAGTACTTGCAGTTTTCAAACAAGGACATGTCAAACGAGGTAGGGTGCTAAATGTAATTTTTATTTCTAACTTAGTTATTTGTTGTAAACTCTATGATCAGTTTATCCCATATATTTGGTAAGTACCACCCCTCCTTTACCAACACCCCCTAGATTTTCTTTATTTTACTCAGACTCTACACAATTTGCACTGAGATTGTGACTTCTGTTAGGTTACAAAATCTCTTATGCTTTAGTTTAAGCAGCAGGACACCAGGAGCTTCAAGTGCTGTGGGTCATGTGATCCATTGACCATTATCTGGGTTCTGTGACTCTGCCTAGTAACAATGGATTAATGGTGTATGGTAACTTTGAGAGACTATCTCATCAGTTCCCGTGAATTTGAAAACTTCCTCATTATCTTTGGCCTTTCACTGCTGCCCTTAGAAAATTTTACTCACAGATTAGGTTGAACAAAGTCTTCTCAAAGAAATTATTTTTGCTGTTTGGTTATCAGGGAGCAGACGACTTGATGGTCATTTACAGCGCTGAAAAATGGTAGGGAATGCAAGCGGCCTTTAGAAAGCAGGGACATCATTTAGGCTTCCTTCCTCTTTGCTCCACCTCCGGGCTTTCGGAAGAAGCAATGTAACAAAAACTATCACTCCAGTGACAAGTTGGTCTCAAACTTTCTGTCTCTGTCTCTGTCTCTGTCTCTCTGTCTCTCTCTGTCTCTCTCTGTGTGTGTGTGTGTGTGTGTGTGTGTGTGTGTGTGTGTGTGTTGGTGTGTGTAGGGTTAGAATTTCTGATTTTTGTGTGGGATAGAGGTTATAAGCACATTTATTTATTGAGTTTTAGTATTCGGTAGCCACCTGAGTTCATGACAGGCACTGTTTGTTTTTTATACAATAGCTATTCTTCTCTTCTTATTAACAGAATTTCAGTTTTATTTGGGGCAACAATGTACCAGGTTTAAAATATTCTACTTGTCACACTTTTTTGTAGTTAGAGTCACTTAACCTATTCTAGTCAACTGGATGTAAACTGAACTCTACTGGAAAAGCTATCTTTTTCCTGATTAAGAGGAATGAATTCAGCTGGTTTGTTCTTTGTCCTTTGTTTTTTCTCTTCTTCCTGCCATTACAGATGCAATGGTCAGATGTGGAGCAGCTATTACCTGACCATGAGGATAACAACCATATGCTTAAAGATGGTGAAACTGGAAGCTGGATGGAAACTGGGTCTCTCATGACTTCCTGAGCTGATGTACAGCCCTGATTTCTCTACTCTTGAATTTCTTGTTATGTAAGAAAAAAAAAAACTTACATTTGGTTAAGCTACTGAAATCTGATTTCTATTACATACAGTTGGATGTAGCCCTGACTGACCCTGTTCCACTTGAATGATACTTTCTCCGACATTTCCACTTGTCTGATACTCTCTGAACCTCGGTTTCCTCATCCACCAAGTGAGGTTGAAAATCACTGTCCCTATCTCAAAGGATAGTTGTGAGAATTAAGTGAAATAGACAATGCATACTGAGGTCTTATAATAATATCTGACACTCCGAAGTTCTCAATATGTATTCTTATTCTTATTACTATTATTAGGATTTCAGTTCTGGTGGCTATTGCTTCTGACATGCCACTGTGTCTTGTCCCTCTCTAACATTCAAGTTAATTCCATCATTTTAGGATCTGAAAGATGATCATATATTTATGTATTTGTGTTGAGAAGCATTTAACACATCACTTATCTCCCACCTATTGCATATATACCTAGTCCATGGACAAATTGCTAAATCAAAGACACAAAGTCACATCTAAACTATTAAATATTGGATTATAATCTCTGAGTCATTGATATGGTTTGGCTCTGTGTTCCTCCTGCAAACCCCACCTTGAATTGTAATAATCCCCACATGTCAAGGGTGGGACCAGGTGGAGGTTATTGGATTATAGGGGCTGTTTCTCCCATGCTGTTCTCGAGATAGTGAGTGAGTCTCATGAGATCTGATGGTTTTATAAGCATCTGGCAATTCCCCGACTTGCACTCACTTCGTTTTGCCACTCTGTGAAGAAGGCGACTGCTTCTCTTTGCCTTCTGCCATGATTATAAGTTTCCTGAAGCCCCCCCAGCAATATGGATCTGTGTACCAATTAAACCTCTTTCCATTATAAATTACCCAGTCTCAGGTATTTCTCCATAGCAGTGTGAGAATGGACTAACACAGGAGTTATTTCTGTTTCCAGGGGAAAAGCAACTGGGCTTTTTCAAGTGGAAACAAGTCATGATTTGAGCCTAGATCGCCTGAGTATTTACTGAATTAGAGATTCTCTTTCATCATCAGGGGCAAGGAATCAAGAGTTCAGTTTGTGACTGAGCTCATACTATAGGTAATGAAGACTTTTGTAAGCAATGTATGTCCATCAGGCATTTGTGCCATTCAACTAACCAAGAAGCTTTGGAATTCTGTGTTGTTAATACCAAAAAACTTTTATTTATTAACTATTTTTATGCCAAGATGGAAGGACACTTACAGGGTGAATGCACAGTAACTGATTTCACAAATAACTGTAGACTATTTTAGGTATTTCAGTCCCCATTACTCTTAGCATGAAGTTTTGTAACAATAGTTTTTAAAAATCTGGCATAGGCTTTAGGAGACCTAAGTTCTAATTGAAGTTCTGTATTATCATAAACAAGTTATTTAACTTCTCTGAGCCCTTCTTTTCTCACTTACATAATGAGGAAGACTTCTAGAGATGATCTTGTGTGATTCTGCACTTTCCCCAGTTTTACCAACCTCCCTTTACTGTTCCCAACTCATTCCTGTTTAGTTTGCTTCCATTTATTCATGACCATCCTTTCTTTTTGCTAATTCCTAGGATATATCAACTTATTCCAATATACTTCCATATTCTATGATCCATTTCATTTTATCTTTATGTCAGAACTTGTAAAAGAGGGACACATATATATTTTCAATACAACAGAGAGAAAGCTGGCCTTTTGCTTCTGCCTGTATTCAGACCCATTAGAGGCATCAGCTTTAACATTTCAAGCTAGCATTTCAGGAACAGTAAAATCATCTTCAGCCACATACCTAGTCATTATGCTAACATCTCATTCCCTGCTCTCTCACAACACTGATTTTTCTCTATCAGTGATTTCTGATAGGAACAGTGAACTAGCATGTGTGGAAGGCAAGCTCCTGGGGAAACCAATTTTGTTAGCAATTTCTCTTTCTGCTAGCTGTAGCTTCCAAACATTGCTTATATTTTGGCTTTTATTTCTATATTTATTTTAAATAAACATAATATAACAAAATATATATATTAATAAGTATATATATATACATATATATTTAATAGCTTTATTGAGATATAATTCTAATAGAAACCTTGAATATATTTAATGTATACATTTTGATGGGTTTGAATACATGCATACATCTGTGGAACCATTAGCACAATCAGTGTAATAAACATCCATCACCTCCAGGTTTTCTTCTGCCCATTTGGTGTGTGTGGGTGGCGGCGGGGGGCGGGGGGGCAGAAAGAAGACTTAACTTGAGATCTACGTTCTTAACATTTTAAGCATACAATAAAGTATTATGAACTATAGGGACGATGTGGTACAGCAGATCTCTGGATCTTATTTTGTCTTGCATCATTGAAACTTTATACCTATTGATGATGATGGAATATTCTTCAGCCTTAAAAAAGAAGGAATTTTGCCTTTGACAACAATGCAGATGGACCCAGAGGAGATTATGTAAGTGAAATAAGCCAGGCACAGAAGGACAAATACCACCTTCCACTTATATAAGGTATCTAAAGCAGTTACACTCAGGGAGGAGAATGATGGCTACCAGGAGCATGCAGGAGGGGACAATGTGGAGTCTCTACATGCCTATTTATCAAAACCTGGCTGTTGAGTGCATGCATGGCGGTAGTACAGAGAGAAGCCATTGAATGTATTTTGGAGGAATCACTATTAGATTCTTTGGAAGGAACAGGCTGAAAATACTGAGTGAGTTTTCCCACTTAGAGCCCCTGTGAAATGTCCGCGTTGCTATGAATACATGAGCAATGAAAGAAGAGCCTGTCTTGTTCATGTCTTCTGCCTGCTGTTTCATGTCAGCACGCAGTAAGTGGCAATGAGACTGCTCATCCAGCTCACCTGTGCTGACTGGCAGGTGCCACGTGCCCATCCAGAGCCCAGTGCAGGAGTGGAGATGAGCCGTCCCCATTTTATCCCAGCAACTCTCTACAACGCAGACCCTTCTAACGCTCCTGCCATCTCCCTTCCATATGACTGGGCAGACCCCAGCTCTACAAGTTACTGAATGCTCAGTCTGCAATATTACACTCTTGGACTTTTGTTTTGTTTTGTTTGTTTTTGCTCTTTTGTTCTGTTTTAGTGGAGAAAAAACAGAGATAATTTTTTAAAGTGTATTTTGGTTCAGTGGAGGAAAAAATGATTTCTAAAAGCATCTTTTGAAATTAGCTAGTTTGATTTTCACAGAAAACCCACATGGCTAAAGTGAGTTATTAAAAAAAAAAACACCTTAATATCTGGTAGACATAGCTCCCCCATTTTTGCTCCCACACCATATTTGTTATTTGAGTACATTTTTTCTAAGTTTTTCATTTTTGAATCAGTTTGTCAAGTTCTCTCCCTCCCATCCACTCTTTGTTCTCAATAAAAAATCTTGCTGGAATTCTGGTTGCAATTTCTTTTTTAATACATTGAGCAATATTCAGAAGAAATTTACTTTTAAAAATGTTACATTATTCTATCCATGAATGTAATTTATTCTTCAACTTATTCAGGTCTTTTCTATATCCCTTAATAGAATTTAAAAATTGTGCTCTTCAAAGTAAAATGAATTTCTATTATATATATATCAGTGGTTCTCAAGTGTAATTCAGAAACTACCAGAGATCCCTGATACCCCTCTGAGGCAACTGTAAGATAAAAATAATTTTCATATTTACCTTAAAAAATTATTTAACCTTTCATTCTCATTTTCCCAAAGCAACCCCTAGCTGAGACATGGCTTTCTTATGGCAGAGGAAAAAGCACAATGGCAGAACCACAGGATAATTGTTAATGCTCCTCCTTGGACACGGGATGATCATACTTGTGAACAATGGATGGTAAGTTCACTCTTGCCAGAGTACCAGAGAAGAGATCTCTAGAGGTGGGCCGAGCGTAGAGGGTGGTAAATAATTAGGAAGGGCATTAAAATCTTCCACAAACACTAGGAAGAATAATAATTATGGGAGTCATCAACTTCATTTGTTTCCATCCTTAAAGAAAATGAGTGAAAAGTTTTTGAGTTTAATGCTTGCTGTAGGTTTTTGGTAGCTCGCTTATTATCACATTACAGACCTACTATTTGTAGTTTTAACTTTTTAAAACACATAGTACCTTGACAATAAAATTTATTAGAAGTTTTCTCCCATACATCTACTGAGCTTACTATGCAATTTTTCTTTTTTAGTACATTAACATGAATTAAATGGAATTTTGCTTTCTAGAGATAGAGGCTTGCTCTGTCACCTGGGTTGGAGTGCAGAGGCACAATCATAAATCACTGTAACCTTGAACTCCTGGGCTCAAGAGATCCTCTCACCTCAGCCTCCTTAATAGGGATTACAGAAGCATGCCACTATGTCCAGCTAATTTATTTTTATTGTTAGTAGAGACAATGTCTCTCTATTTTGCCCAGGCTGGTGTTGAACTCTTATCCCAACCTCCCAAGTCACTGGGATTACAGGTGTGAGTCACTGTGCGCAGCCAATGAAATGGATTTTTAAAAAGTTTGTCTGTCTTATCTGTCTTGTTTTTCTGAGTAAAAAAAAAAATCCTACTTGATCATAATACTTGATTAACATTCCATTGAATTGATCAGTATTTCAATCAATCTGATCAACTACTTGATCAATATTCTATTGAATTGTGCTAGCTAATGTTGTATTTAGGATTTTATACCTTTTTGTTAAATGAAATTGGCCTATAAGTTTTCTCTATTTGTATGCCCTTCCTTGATTTTTGGTATTAAATTATAGCCTCATAAAATGAATTGGGCTGCTTTTCTTATTTTTCTGTGTTACAGAGCGATTTCTCTAAGGTCAGGATTACTTGTTCCTTTGAAGTTTGGCATAAACTATCTCAGTCTAGTTTATGGAGGGGAAAGACAGGACATTATATATTTAATTTCAGTGTATTTCATAGGTTTGTGCACTTATGTTTTTTGCTTCTTGTGTCAATATTGGCTTTTTACATTTTTTTTTCCCAAAATTAATGTGTTTAATACAGGTTTCAAAATTACTGGTGTATGACTGTTTGTGATACTTTTATAATTTTAACAACATTTGTATATCTTTTTTTTACTAATTCTATCAAGCTGTTTTATTTTTCCTTTTTGTAAGATTTTTCAGCAAAATCAGTATCCCTGAAGCTTTTGAAGATTATTTACTCATAGAAATAAGGTTCTGCTTTTTGGGTTATCAATCTCAGGTCAGTTGTAGGATATATTAATAAAAATATAAATTTAGTATTTAAGGATTGAAATTCAACTGAATTTAGGCAATGCATTTACTATAAGGTTTGTAAATAATATATCAACGGAAAAAAAAGAGTTGTGGTTTTTTTTTCTCCAAAGGTCATCTCTTTTCTCATGAATGAAACTTTAAAATTGCTAAATATGGATAGAACCAAGCAGTGAAGATATCAGGAGGAAACATAATTCAATTCTGGCATATCAGTTAGGAGCTTGAAAACTAAAGAAAACCAAATTTAAACTGAGCATAAAGTGTTTGGCCAGATTGAAAGCATAGCAGCTGGAAACTTCTGTTTATCAAATTTGAACAAGCTGTATTTCTACTTTTTGGTTTTTTTTTTTTCAGGCAACAAATGCTGAACCTTGAGAAGGATTCATTTATTCAGTAAATATGAAAATAAGGTTTAAAACAAGAGCATGTTCATATGCACATGTACATTACACACACAGACATACACACAGGCAGACACAAATACTAAAAAAACAAAATGCCTTTTTTCTATGCCCAGATGAATCAATGTATAATAAACTAGGTTCCCAAAATCAGCCACAGTGAGAAAGGGTAACAAATGAGGAATCATCTGTAAGAAGAATTCTAGCTCTGTAGGCTGAGAAATTGAGAGATTTAAGTGGAGACTTCTAAGGGAACGAATAGAACCATTAAGCCCTCCATATATACTAAGTATTATACATATTTAATACTTGCTACAACACAGGGAGGTAGGGTTTACTGTTCTGAGTTTAAAGATTTACCAACAGTTAACCATTTCATCTGGGAAGGACACAGGAGCATCTGATTTCAGAGTTCCAAGTTCATGTTTAAGAGCACAGACGTCACAGACTGTCTTGAGTTTGAATCCTGCTCTGCCTCTTGATGGCTATGTTACCTTGGGTGTATTACTTAGCCTCTCTCTACCTCAAACTCCTTATCTGTAAAATAGGATTACTAACAGTACCTATTTCCTAGGGTGTAGTGAGGATTAAATGAATGAATACATAATAAAGCACTTAGAGGGGTTTCTGTCCCTAAATAAGCCCAGAGTAATAACTTACTGAGTGAGTGTCTGAAAGGCAGAGAGGAACTGAAAAAGCAGGGCAGGGCAATAGGAGTGCTCTTGGAAGGATTTTTCTTGACCCTGGACAGCACACTGAACACTTTTCTGCTTTCTCTTCTTGGACATTGGCTTTCTAGGTGAAATAGCCACTATGAGGAGATCCACTGTGAGTGCATCAGTCTGAAACTGCTGATATGTTAACGCTGACTCAGACCCATGAAGTCCTCAAATAAAAGACAAGGGCTTCTCTTTCTTTTTCTCATCTCTTCCTCCTCCTTCTTTTCCTTCTGCTTTTTCCTAATTTCTGGTTTCCTAAAGTAATTTAATTGTACTATATCCATGCCATCTTCTTATTCTTACCTCTTGGGTCTTTAGACAAAACTTCCTGTATGTTAATAAACTTGACATGGTATTAGAAATTTAAGAGTCCAGACTTTTCATTTTACAGATGAGATAATGCCAGGAGAGTCAGATGGTGGCTCAAGATGACAGCATTGGTGGTGGAGGTAAAACTACATAAATTGAATGTGTCCTCTAGTAGTTGGAATGATATATCCTGCACTGCAGTCTAAAATGGTCAATATACAATGCTGTGTTTATTTTTAGAATAACTATTTAAAGCAATCATTATGTCCATTAAAATTTTATTTAGTTTTAATTATGTAGTGTATATGTGTATGCGCAAGACATTCTTATAATTTTTGTTATTACCTTTAAAAAAAAAAATCCCAGTGACCCTACATGAAAAAAGAACATGCAACAATCTTGCATGTTCTTCACATGTACCCCAAAACCTAAAATACAATTAAAAAAAAAAAAAAAAGAAATCAGAAGTAAAAAGGTTGCCACAGAAATAAAAAAAAAAAAAAAAAAAAAGAAGGCCACATTCCTTCTTTTCTAAAACAACCTGTGCAAAGGCCTCCCAGTGGTCACCTAACAGGTTTCTGGTGAATCTAGGTTGAAAATATGGATTCTAGCTTCCAGATGGTCCCAGACTGAGTCATATCAGCATAGAAAGAATGACTAATACCCTAACAGCTAAATGTCATCAGGTGTTGAAGATGTGGGAGGAAAACAACCTGTGTTAAAAGTGTTCTTCTACTTCATGTCTATTAGGGAACACACAGGTAGCATAGAAATAATAACTGGAACAAATGAACAAACTAGTCTTTGGTGTGAATATAATGAACTTGTTATTTGTTGGAAGTGGGAGTCTGGCAAAATACTGAACAGAAAACACACTTGGGTGACATTCAAGAGACAGAAAAGCAGATCGTGTGGTAGGAGGCCTGAGCATTCCTTCTTGCTGTGACCTCTAACTAGCTGGATGTCCTACAGACTTAAGTTAACATGCCTCCCTGGGCCCCAGTTTTCTCCTGTGTGTTCAGAAATGTTCAGATTTGCTGGTTTCTAAATTCTCTTTAGAAGAAGGGATTCTCAGTGATTCAAAGTCTGAAATTCTGTCTAGTCTTGGTCTTACACTATTTTCTATGAGCCCATTTTCTCTGAAAAAGAAACCCACTACCATCTCTGTGTCAGGTGTCAGAGGGAGTGCATTAGAAAATAAGGGTGCTCTTTCTTGAAAATGTATTAAATGAAATCTATTTTTCAAAACAGTTTCTCATGAAGGGCAGCTCAACATAATGGTTATGCACTCAAGCTGTGGAGGCAGATGCCCATCAGTAATAAATCGAACGATCTTCATCAAGGGTTGAAATCGCTTTGTGGGCCTCAGTTTGCTCAGTGGTGCTGGGTAGGGAGTAAATAATTTTGCACAGTGCTTGGCATATGCTAAGCGCTAAGTGTTCCCATCACTCCCTTTATTGGTCTAAACATGTTCAACTGAGCAGATTGCCTGAGTGGCTCCTTTAATAGCTTGCTCTCATTCTTCTAGAACTTCCACTTACTTAACACTTTCTCAGCTTCCATCACAGTGCTAAGTGCTTTACCTACTCTGTCCATTTACTCCTAATAAAAACCTGGTGAAACTGGCATTACTGTCCCCATTTTACAGAGGTGGGGAAACTAAGGCTTAAAGGGAATATCTTGCTGGAGTCAAACAAGTAGTGAATGGCAGAACCAGGATCACAGCTGATGGGTCTCACTCCTTCCCATTGCACTTTCCTGCCTCTCACCCTGTATGAAAGTCACTGTCCAGGGCTCCCTGTTTGAACACAGCTAAATATGGAAATTCAAAGAATTGTCTCTTCCACTAGTGAAAATTGCGTCTAAACATTGAATCTTCCCAAAGACAATTATTTCATAGTGGTTTGTTTGTGTGGCTGTTGTGGTTAAGCTGCTGTTGTACTTGAAGTATACAGTAACTGATTCTTAGAGTGCACACAACACACCTTAGGTAGGTAGGTAGGTAGGTGTTAAACCTTAAATCCAGAGGGAGCCTCCCAGTGCCCCACTTTACAGGGGCCACTGTGGTGTCCAAAAAGTCACACAGCTGTTGCCTGATACATAAAAAGGTGCTGTTCTGCTATTTTAGAGCTGGGAACAAAAAAATTCCCAGAATTACTGCGTTGCCCCTGGCAAAGCAAATCATATAAGTCACATTTCTGGATTCTTGTTTTTGTCCTCTGTCTCATAATTTTTTAATACCTTGTTCTGGGAAACTGTCAAAATTATCCCATTCTGATATTATCATAACTGAAGGTATTATGTTATATTTTGACTAAGTGAGTACAGATTACAACTCCTTTATCAATTGGACATATTTTGGACGTTTTCCATTTTTTTAAGACCTAGATGTTTCAGATAATTAACAAAAAAGAAATCAATAATAAAAGTCTATATCTATTCTAAGTCATCTAAATCAAGTAAAGGTTTTCTTTAGATCTTCACAGCTCTATTGAAGTGTGTTTACAATCTTTTTTTGCCTCACCTTGCCGCGCCCCGCCCCGCCTCCCCCCGCCTCCCCCGGCCTCCCCTTCCTCACCTACTCCCATCTAGTAGAAATGCTCTCTCTTCCCTTTGTGCCTGGAAACTCCTACTGATCCTCTCAAACTCATCTCACGTGTGGTTTCCTCTGGAAGCACAGCCTTACCCACCTCCTTTTCTGTGTTTCTGTAGTGCATAGGTCATGTTTTCAGCTCAGTGATCACTATGTCGTAGTGAAGTATTTGCTACCAGATGTTATTTGATCATACTGCTTCCCTGCTCAAAATTCTTTAGGGACTTCCCATTAATGTCAAAGTAAATTCGAAACTCCTTAGTCTGAAACACAGAATCCTTTGTAGTATAAACCTTGAGACTCTTTCAGTTTCATATCTTACCATCTACATATTCATCCTGAGTTCTAGACATAAATCTGGAAAGTTGTAAAGGGCTGTGTTATTCATGTCTACATCTCTAGCTCATTCTTTCCCCAATACCTTGAATATCCCTCTTCTCCATCCTTTGCCATTTCAGATGTCACCACTCCTGGAAGCCCTTTCTTGCACTGCCTGCCTCTTCAGGTGAGTCTTCCAAACTGTCCTGTGACACTCGTTGCATCCTTACCATAGCACTGAGCACACAACACTGAATTTGTCTCTCTCCACTAGACCACGAGTTTGAGGGGAGGGACTGGGTCTTCTATCTTTATATTCCAAATATCCCCCTGAGTGCCAGGTACACTTTAGGGGCTCAACAAAGTCTTGTTGAATTTAATAAATTCAGAATAGTCCATTGCCAGTGGTGATTGCAATAGAGTCACTGATGAATATTCAACACGGACTGATAAGTCTGTAATAGGATAACAGAACAGTCAACCTGCAGGCAGGAGAAATTTTAAAAATCGACTGATTCCAAAAACCATTATTATGATCATGACTATTATTATTCTTTTTACTCTTCTGAGTTTTGGGAAATGAAACACAATATGAGTATGTCCCTGTCAGTGTGGTTGATCTGGGACAGAGTGCTCCCTCAAATGAAGCGTCAGCCACATTTCACCTCTGCTTTATGTCATCTGTCTACTTACGTCATCCGCTTCCTTCCTCTGAACAGCTCCATCTCCACTCTGATTTTTAAATTTGACCTCAGCAGGTGTAATTGAATATTTTGAGGCAGTACATGATTGTTTTAAAATAGCACTTAGTTTTGTAAGTTACAAAATGAACAGAGATCCTTCAAATACTAAAAAGCCAATGAAGACAAAAAGTAAACATCTCTGAAGTTGTCATCAGAAGTCATTTCGCTCCTTGTTTCTGGTTACTCTCCCTCCCAGTTCCTGACAGCCCTGTACTTGTAGAGCTCTGGTCGCCAGCACCAAATGGTAATTTATCATCTTTCTTGGCAGGTTTCCTGCTTCATCCTGCACCTGCCTTCTTGAAAGAAAACAAGACATCAGATACTTATTCAAATAATGGAATAGCTGATCAACTGGGTCTCCACACAAAGGAGAGTTATCCATGATAAAAGAATAACTTTTTCATGCATTATATGTGACATATGCATGCTTTCTCTTAAGATTTATGAACCCATGACTATTAGTATTGTTAATATAATCGAACCTTTTGCAGCCTTACTCTAAAGCTTAAACTTATTATCAAATGGCTGCTAGAGGGGAGTCAATCAATTTCATAAGTGCTTAAACACCTGCACTCTCTTTGAATCAGGGAGAAAAATCAATACTAAGTCCTCATTTTTTCCAAGTATATAATGCAGCCAAATCTTGCTTACAAGTTCAAGAGGATTTGTGATTCAACAGCCACACTTTAAAGACGTCATGAGCTTGATCCTGAGTAGTGGTGGTTTTTTTTTTTATGAAAAATTATTAATTAATTTTTAGATGCTAATGAAAAAACAGGTCACTGTGGGGGAAAAATAAAAGAGGCTCTGCTAATGCTGCTTAGGATTAAGTCCCCTGTTTGTGGTGTGTGTAGCTGTGTTTTGCAACAAACACAAATCACATACCTATTAACCAGGCATGGTGCCAGTCCCTGAATATACAGAGGTGGCTGAGACAGGACTCCTACCTTCAGGATGCTCATGATCTATTAATGGAAGAAGATGTATAAACAGCTTACTCTTAATTGTTATACAAAACAATAATTTAATTGCTGCGTAGGGGGATAAAGAAGAGGAGACAGAGAAAAGGAAAGAAATAAGAAAAGAAAAGAAAAGAAAAGGACAGTGTATTAGATCTTTATTGTTACTGGCCAGGTTAGAGCTTTCAATTCTATGATCACTCTTGATTTTTACAATATGTTGTAAAAACACAGAGGGAGGTGTAAGTATTTTCAAAATACTATTCATTTTTGTTGTACATTTTTCTTCTTTGTTATTCTGATACAATTTTAAAAAGTAGCGTCTAATATAGAAAGGACTATTTATTCATCACAATAACTCAATGAAAACTTATGTTTTGCCTTCTCTGCTTCAGATTTTGTTTAAATATAAGAACTGGAAAACCACAGGTAAATTTGAAGTCACCTTTGTTCCCATTTCCCATCCCATTCTACTTCCTCTCTCCCCGTTAGATGTTACTCCTTTCTTGATTTTTAAAATTTATCCTTCTTGTTTATGTGTTCCTAAGTTTTATCCACTTGCTCACTTCTCGGCTTTGTCATCTGTAAGACACTTTCACTGAGAAACTACGTGTCCTTCACATCTCCTGGACCTTTTTTTGGGCATCAACTAAGATGGCTGATATGAAGTGTTTGTAACTTATAAATTAATTACTTTGAAAGGTTTATTTTTATTTTATTAATTCAAATTGTATTTATAATCAATTGTGATACTATTTGTGTGCTTATAATTTACATCAATTGACATACACAGGTAATTTGTATAATTTCACATATATACACATATTGCATATATTTATGTGTGAATACATATATGCTACAATTGTCTGTTTTTCTCAGAATTGAGCTTTGATATTTACCTAGATGAGTGGGTATTACCAGAATACTGCCTAACCCACACTTAGCACTCAATCAATATTTGTCGAATGTGTAGGGTCTCTCTTTCCATTAGACCCTCAGCAACTTGAGGCCAATGTCTGTTTTCATTGCTGCAGATCCCTCAATACCTGGCACAGTGTTGGTGAATAATAACTATTTATTGAATTGACTTGAACCAGAGAAAGCTTCCTGGAATTGATGGCCTTTTATGTGACATCTGAAGAGCGTGAAGGATTTACACAGGTGGGTGAAGAATGCACCAGCCCTGCATGCTGAGGAATAATCTGAGCCAAAGCAAGAGGTGGTGAAAATAGGTGCCCACTGCTTCTGCTCTGCTGCCTGTGTGCTTCTTTCTGGATTTGGAAGCTATGCCTAATTAGCACATATCTTCCTAATACTCATAGTTTTTTTGTAGTCAAGTTTTAAAGAAAAATGGCTGCCATAGGTTAAAATAATCGCTGTCTGACCTTTCTTGGAATATTCCCCAGATACCCTAGAAGGTTATTTTTCCACTTTGTACACCTGGTGTGCTGTTTGATAGTGTGACACCTGGCGACTGGAATTTTCTAGCTCCCCACCTGCTCACAAAATATGTTATTTCTTTAATCTAAAAATATTCTACTTTTTAAAAAAGATGCAGAACAGAAAGGAACCAAATTAAAAAGTTTAAATAGTCAAATTAAGCAAGAAATATTCAAGGTTAGCCTGGGCTCCATCTGCCTAGTTTGTTTGTACAACCTTAGATATGGTAAAAAAGAAAAAAAGATGGAAAAGATAGCTCCCACTTTTACACATGCTTACCTTGACCAAGTTGACACTCCTTTTCTTTGCTTTTTGCTATTTCTTTTAATTCTTCAGAATTTAAAAACCACAAGGGGTACAGATATAGCTACTTTAACTGTAGAGAAAAAAAGTCTTGCAAAGGGGGCTGATTAAATCAAATAATATAAAATGAACTCTCCAATTCTCCATTTGACTCCTCCGATAACAAAGTTCATCCATATTTTTCTAAATGATACCATCAGCTGGAAAGTCCAGAGCTGGGCCATCCATTTCTAAAATAAAGATACAGACATAAATACAACCAGTTTTGCAGCTTTTGTTTTTTGTGTCTTTCTCTTTTCCTTCTATTTTGGTTATCTAGTCCTTGGAGTGTTGGTATCGTTTCCAAATACACTTTTTCTTATACTTTGACTATCATGATTTTATGTTAAAGAGACCTCTTCAGTAATACACTTAAAATGCTTTTAGAAGCATTTGAAGAGGTTAATAAAAGGAAGACACATTGCTTGTCCTCAGAGAACATAAACACAACCTCAGGCGACACTGGTAAACTTTTACAGGCAATGATCATTTTCTGTCCTTGCAAGGGTGTCTGTTCCAGGGGTAGATTATGCTGTGAAAGAGGTCTTCCCACTAAATGCCCATGAGAAGGTTATCCATTTAAGAAGAACATCAAAGGGAACTTGATCAACGCAACCCCAAGACAAAAGATTCAAGCATAGCAGTTAATAGTTTTTGCAGCAGTATGTGCCCATTGCAAACAAAACAAAACAAAACAGAACAAAACAGCCTAAGAAATTTCCAAAGCAGTGATGAGCAGTGTGCCTCAGCTCTGTTTTCTCTTGAGATGCTGGCTCCTGCCTTCTCTCCCTGATGGTTTCCAGGTCCCCCAACCCATGTGAGTTTGTTTCTACGGGTCCTTAGAATGGCTCCTGCTAATGCCATGAACATTTTCAGCATCTTGTCTTTGTCATCTATAAGATGACATTAGAACTTGTCCCCCTTTCTGTTCTATGGGGCTTTTCTGAGCATCGAATGAAAAGCTGAATGTGAAACTGCTTTAAAATTTTAAATTGCTATTAAAATATTATTTTTATTATTTTCTTATACAATTCTAATTTATTAAAATAGAACAGAATGAAATAGATTCAAAATAGGTAAAGCAGTTTTCTATAATTTCAGTAGAAGGTAAACAGGTCAGGGACATAATCAGTCCTGGTTATTTTTGCATCCCCAGCACCTACCACAGTACTCAGAATATGGAAGACATTTGATAAATACATTTGATAAATAAAAGAGGCCAGGTACTGCAAGTAGTATGTTATGGACTGAATATCTGTGCCCCTCTAACATTCTTATGTTGAAATTCTAATCCCTAATATGATGGTATTAGGGGGTGGGGCCTTGGGAGGTGATTAGATCATGAGGGTGGAGCCATTATGAATGGGATAAGTGCCCTTATAGAAGAGACCTTCTAGCCCTCTCTCTGTCATTCGAGGATATAATGAGGAGTTGGCAGTCTGCAACCTGGAAGAGAGTCTTTATTAGAACCTGACCATGCTGGCACCCTGGTCCCAGACACTTTCATCCTCCAGAACTGTGAGAAATAAATTTCTGTTGTTAATAAGTCACCCACTATATGGCACTTTGCTATAGGAGTCTAAACTAAGACAGAATGAGTGATAATGTTACTTAAGACCATTCTCATAGGTAGTCAGATAAATAAAGGAAAAGAGGAGAAACAAGAAGGTGTAAAAATGATTGTCCACTCAAATAAAAGTGCCATATATGACTGGAGTGTGCACTAGCTTTAGAATTTACTTTTGAAGTTATAAATATAATTATTTTTTAGCATTTGTTTACACGTGTTTTGTATTCTTCTATGGTACAGGCCCTACAAATTCCAGTCTTTCAGTAAACCACTCAAACCAAAAAATAAAATAACATGCTAACTTATTATTTGTTGAATGGGAAATGTCAGGTTGCAGGAATTTATGGGCTAAACAAGTTTGGAATGTGTGGTATGGCATTAAAGTCCATTAATAAGCTAGCAAATAAATACTTATAGGGGACCTATCATGTGCCTGGACTGTGGAGGGCATTGCAGATGCCAAGGTCCATAGTGCTATTTGTCTGGCTCGTCAGAAGTTGTCCTACTTGGTTGACAGCTCATTTCTTTTTCTTAATTCTCTGGGACACAGCAGTCAAATAAGCAGCCCACTCTGAATTAAAACTTTTTCTCTTCTAACCATCTGAACAGTGTTAGGGAGAACATTTATTTCATTTTACAATGCATACCAATGACAAAATACATTTTACAGCCATAGTACTGCTCTATGACCTGAAACCAGGACAGTCTTCTAAGTGGAGGATTACTCCTGATACACATTTTAGAAGCATTGTTACTTTCTCAGGTTGGATGCAGACACTGCAAGGCAGTAAGTAAATATATTTCCAAGTTAGGATATATTTGGATGGCATGAACTTCACAGGAAAAGAAGGAAGAGGAGGAGGACAATGTTTTGTAAATAACAGTAAAAAACAGAGAGGAAATGTAACTTACATTTTGGGCCCAATGGTAAAGGGTGGAAGAGAAAACAGCCATTCTCTACTAAGAACTACTGAGAATGGCCCCAGACATCAGTCAGGTTCCAGTTAAAGAACATAAGTGCAGGGAGTAATTGATGATTGAAGGTGTATATATTGATGGAGCAGGATGGTTGATGATGTAGGATATTTGCTGCTAAACAAGCAAGCAGCCTTTCCTTGGCTGCAATGGAAGGATTTGGGATCATGAAGGAGTGTGAGAGACTGAATCAGTTACATATGAGAGTCCACATTATACGGGAGACTTGAGATCACACATAGGGATGCAGGGGCATGGTGGGATTCACCTTATGGTATCAAATGCAAGTTAGGGTGATAAGGCTGAGCACGTGTGGAAGGAGAGCAGATGGAGCATGTAGGGCTCCATCCCACTAGTGACCAGGCTGTCAGAAGCACTATCTCCTTGGAGCATTCAGGGTTCGTGGGTACTCCTTCCTCACCTGACAGGACAGTTCAGATAGGAAAGATAACATGATGGCAGTCCAGTAGTGAAACCATCACTAAATGTTTAAAATGTGCGCAGGGTTGGGGGTGGTTTATGGCTTCACTCAAATCAAACTTTTTTTCTTGTGGGTCAGTGTTGAGCTTGGCCATTTGCTGCTCCTGCCTCAAATAGAAAGTATTCTTTTAAAAGATAATGTTCCTTTTCTCTCCCCTTATTACACATGCATATATGTTTATTTCATAAAGTTGGGTATGCCAAAAAATTAATAAATAAAAAGAAGAAAATAAAGGTACTGATAATTGTAGTACTCAGAAATAACTAGAGTTATAAATTTGGTTGACTTTCCTCAGGTTGGAATCCACTGGTGCACACGTCCAATTTCATTTTACAAAACTGGAATGAAACCATAGGCAATGTACCTTTTTAAAACTTAATATTATACTAAGTATATTTTGACACATAATTACACATTCTTTGAAACTGCATAGAATTCCACCACAGAGATGTATCATAATTTATGATTAGACATTTTGATTAAAAGCCTGCAATAAACAGTTTTGTACACAAAACTTTGACTGTATCTCTGTTTCTTTAGGATAAATCCCCAAAGTAGAATTATTGAGTCAAAAGGTACAAATAATTGTGTTTCCTGACTGTAATCCTAAACATTCTTAATATAGATTTATTTCTCTTCTATTAAAGTAGCACTAGTATGATAAGTAGTGACTAGTAACAATTTCCAGGTACAAACCATGATATATTCTATGAACTTCGTATCTCTAACCATACTTAATATTAAAAAGAAGAAAATAACTCATGACAGAGCAAGTCCTGGCAGCGAAGTCAGCAGGTCTGGCTGTTAGTCCTAGTTCCCTTCTGCACTAACCAGTTATTTTCCCTTTAGCTCAGCTACTCACTCTTGTTAACTTACTTTTTCAAACTCTTGCAAAATTTCATCTTCTCTAAAATAATTGTGTTGAACTAGTAATCCTCAAGTCTCCTTTTAACTGTAAAATTCTATTATTCTATTCTTTGTAATTTTGTGATTAAAATTGTTTCAAAAGAAATACAATATTAATATATTTCTGAAACAAATTACAGGCTCAATAAATATTTGTTTAATAAGGGAAAATGACAGTTATAAAATGCAATATATAAAATTAAGTTAAATATTTAAAAAATGTAATTAAACAAATTTCATTCCACTCGAAGAATAATTTACTGAGTGTATCCTTTGGGTAATAATCTATGTTAACTATTATGGAAGGCAGAAATATAAACAGAAAGATAGTTCCCGCCCTGCAGTATTTTTGCAAGAAGAACCATACTTTTTTTTTTTTTTTTTTTTTTTAGACAGAGTCTCACTGTCGGCCAGCTGGTATGCAGTGGCACAATCTTGGCTCACTGCAACTTTCACCTCCCTGGGTCATGTGATCCTCCCGCGTTAGCCTCCCGAGTAGCTGGGACTACAGGCATATACCACATAGCCCAGCTAATTTTTGTGTTTTCTTTGTAGAGATGGGATTTCACTGTCTTGTCCAGGCTGGTCTCAAACTCCTGGGCTTAAGGGATCCACCTGTCTTGGCTTCTCAAAGTGCTAGGATTTCAGGCATGAGCCACTGAACCTGGCCCCATATGTTAATTCTGATAATATAATTTATAAATAAATTTATAAATAAGTGAAATTATACCAATTGCTCTTAAGGTGTTTGATCTTATAAACAGACCCAAAGTTTGTATACTCATGAAATAGCACTAATAAAATGTCAAGAAAAATTTTAAACAATTTTTAGTCTTAATACAACTAAGAAATTTGTAGGAGGTTTTGTTTAT
Source organism: Cacajao melanocephalus (assembly GCA_963573385.1). Taxonomy (NCBI): domain Eukaryota; kingdom Metazoa; phylum Chordata; class Mammalia; order Primates; family Pitheciidae; genus Cacajao; species Cacajao melanocephalus. The sequence continues at coordinate 154,930 of CAUYLG010028828.1, forward strand.
CCTAAGTGCAAAATATCAGGATAAAAATATCAGAAAAAATAACAGAAAAACTTCTCAGTCTTGGTAATGAGACTACTCAGGGGATCACTAAGAAAGCCACAGATCCTATCTGAGTTTAGTAGTATCCCTGAGTTGGAAAATATACCTTCACACTTAGAACTATATTAAAGTGGCAAAACTCACATTTCAGGTATCTTGGAAATGGTTTCTGGATAAACTATAGTTTCTGGATAAACTGCAAAAACAGATATGCATTTGCATGGAATGCTTGATTGTCAGTTTCCTATTTTGCCATTGCTCTGAAGATCTCTTTGGCCACATTCAGCAAAAACAATATGATATTCAGCAAGTTAATCTCCTGGGTGTTTTAATTTGAGCTCTTGTGGTTTATTCTTGTTGCTAATAATTTTTAATTTGCTAGGTCACTTTGTGCTCTTTGCCACTGGCTAGCATATCCTAGTTTTCCCAAGAAAAGCTTGAGTACAAAACCTTTGCTTAAGACCTAGCCCTAATGCCCATGACTTAGAAGGTTCACTTGGAAGCCAAAAGAGCAGAACTAATATACAAAGCTTGGTGTATCTGGTTGCCTGGGCAAGTCGACTTGCCTTGCATATGTGAAGATATTAAATTCCTATCTAGTTAATTAAAAAGAGTTTCTTCATGTGTCAGTGCAAAATCTTCTCCATAAACAGGGCATTAAGAGTTTACTCTTGTTTCAGGAAGCAGGATTCTCTCCAAGTTTCTCAGACTTTTCAAATTTGTTGTTTTTTAGAGGTACCTACTGGTTGCCTGTATATTTCTTGTTAGCAGACTAAATTAAGAAGAAGCCAATTTATTTTATAAAGATGTTTTTGAGAGATGTAATTAGTTGGTTTTAATTAATTTAGATTGTGTTTTTTTTTTCTTTACTTCTATTTTAAGGCTGAGAATGTACTAGTTCAATTTCAAACAGGTGAATGACAATATTTTATAGAGAGACACTGTGGAGTAGATATTAAGAGCCAAGGTGCTGCTATTCAACAGACAGAAATATAAGTCCTAACGCCATTTTTTTTTTTACTATCTGATTGACCTGAACCTTGGGAAAGTTATTTAACTGTTCTAAACCAGAACATGCCAGACATAAAACAAATCGTACCTACCTATATATGTTTGTTTCCAGAATTAACGCCTATAGTTCATGCACTGCAAGGGTTTGGTGCAGTGTCTGGAGCTTGAGAAAGGCTCCAATAACAGTTATTATTATTACTTATGACCATAAGGTAGAGGGGTATGTGCGAATTTTTGAAGTGCTTTTATGAACATTATTCATTCTATCTTTAAATGAGGAAAGAGGGGTAGAGTCACTCACAATGAATCACTGACAAAAGGCAACACTGACATTAATATTCCCTGCCTGCTATGCCAAAGTTTTCTCACTCTGTCCTATGAATAAACAAAAGCCTATATAAAAACTGAACATCCTGAGATGAAAGGTTTTTTGTGTGTGTCTGTGTTGTTGTTGTTTTTTAAATAAATAACAAGGTAAGACAGTCAGGTGCAGTGGCTAACTCCTATAATCCCAGCACTTTGGGAGGCCGGGGCAGGTGAATCACCTGAGGTCAGGAGTTTTGAGACCAGCCTGGCCAATGTAATGAAACCCCATCTCTACTAAGAATACAAAAACTAGCTGGGCATGGTGGAAGGCACCTGTAATCCCAGCTACTCAGGAACCTGAGGCAGGAGAATCACTTGAACCTGGGAGGCACAGGTTACAGTGAGCTGAGATCGCGCAACTGCACCCCAGCCTGGGCAATAAGAGTGAAACTCCATCTCAAAAATAAAAAACCAATCAACAAACAACAACAACAAAAACAACAAAAACAAGGTAAGAGTAAGACAACAAATTGACTCCAGGAGAAAAGTTCTTGTTATAATCCAATTTTAGTTCAGAGTCTTAATGTAGTAAAATCTGAGCCCTGACAAAATACTGAATTCCAGACACTAAAACAAAATCTACTGAAATACAATTATGGCTTAGGCTTTAAATGTTCAATTATGTGTCTCTGTTTTTCTGGGTTCTTTGCCCTATTCAATTGGTCTGTTGCCTATCCATGTACGAAGACCACTTTAACCTAATTACTGCAACTCTCTATGCCTTGTAGTGCAAGAACACCACCTTGTTTTTAAAAATTGCTTGCTATTTTGTATCTTATGTGAATTTTATAATCAGCATGCTAGTGGGGTTCAATGTAAAATTATGTCATATAGGCATATATTTGAAGAGAACTGATATCTTTATGGTGTTGAATCTTCCCATCCATGAACATAGTATAATTCTCCACTTGTTTCAATCCTCTTTTGTGTCTTTTGATTTTTCTCTTCATTAAAATCTTGCACAACTTCAGTTATATTTGTTCCTAGGTATAATATAGGTTTTGATGCTATTTGCAAAGGTACCTTGAAAGAAAACATATTCTGATTGTTTTTGTTGATATATAGAGAGACAAGTTTCTTTATTCATTGATCTTGTATCCAGAACCTTTTTGAATGTTTGTTAGTTCTAATGGTTTGTGTCATTTCTTGGACCATCATGTCTGAATTGTAATATTTTATTCTCATTTTTTGATTTATCTCTCTCTATATATTTTATCTCTCTCTCTCTCTCTCTCTCTATATATATATATATATATATATAAAGCAAGAAAAATATAATTCAATATATGTATCTTTGCACTATTGTGCTGGCATGGGCCACTGGCATAATGTTGGTATGGTGATGGGGCATCTCTGACTTGTTTATTACTTTAAATTGAATGCTTCATTATTGAGTATACATTTGTGGCAGATTTTTATTAGACAACATATCTATTTCTATTCTGATTACATTTATTAGAGAAGCTTACGATATTAACATGATTACCACATTCATCCATTGGCTACTATACTCTCTCCTTAAGCTATTATTTAGTCTTAGTTCTCTATTTTGATTGTTTAAAACTTAGCTCCCTTTTAGAGTACTCAGGAAGGGCTCACTGGAATAATATTCCATATGTTCTTAAAAGTTGATAATAGTTTATGTGTATCTTGTATTCTCTAAAGTCTATTTTAATGAATAGAAAATCCCCAGCTTATACTTTCTTGATTTAAATAGCTTACTGATACTGCTCTATTTTCTTCAGAAATAAAATGTTGCTGTTAAAAGTCTGGTAGAAATCTAATTTTATTTTCTTTAAAAGTTACATGACCTTTTTTCTAGATTGCCATAGGATTTTTTCTTTAATCTTTATTAATTTTACTAGAAATTTTTTGATATTGGTCATTCTGGGTCAATAGTCTCAGGTGGTATGTTGTTGCAGTATGTTGTTTTAAATCTTTTTTTAAACATCAGAAAAGTCTTTTTTAATTTTAATTTTTTCTCCTCTTGCCTTGTTTTTTTTTTTTCTTTACAGACTCCTAGTATCTCTATATTAGATATTCTTTGCTGTGTTTGTATTTGTTACTTTCTCTTGAACCCCTTTTACCTCATTATTCCCATTTGACTTTAAGAAATGCTCCTTTCTGCCTTCTATTTTCCTTAGCTATGTGTTTTTCCGCACTGTATCCTAGTTTAGTCTTCATTTTTGAAATGTTATGTTCTTTTATTTATAATTATTTTCTATCACTTCAGTTCTCAGCTTTAACAATTCTGATTTATATTGTTTCTTCATGTCTTGTATAATTTAATGTCTTTGAGTTTATTTTGAAATGGCAAGTTGTATTTTTATCTGTTTTGTGAGCATAACTTTTTAGCATGCTTTATTTGTCTCTGGAAATAATATTGAGCTCCTTATTGGTTCATTTCTTTTTTAACTTTTATTTTACATGCAGGGGTAGATGTGTGGGTTTCTTAAAGTAAACTTGTGTCATTGTGTCATGGAGTTTGTTATACGGATTATTTCATCACCCAAGTATTAAGCTGAGTAGCCATTAGTTATTTTTTCTGATCCTCTCTCTCCTTTCACCTCCACCCTTTGAAAAGCCCCAGTGTATGTTGTTACCCTCTATGTGTCCATGTGTTCTCATCATGTAGCTCCCACTTTTAAGTGGGAATATGCAATATTTTGTTTCTGTTCCTCCATTACTTTGCTAAGGATAATGGCCTTATCAAATGCAAAGGACATTATCTAATTTTTTTATGGCTGTATAGTATTTCATGGTGTATATGTACAACATTTTTTTATCCAGTCAAAACCACAATGAGATACTATCTCACACAGTCAGAATAGCTATTATTAAGAAGTCAAAATAGCTAACAGATGCTGGTGAGGTTGTGCAGGAAAAGGGAATGCCTATACACTGCTGGTAGGAGTGTAAATTTTACATGGTGTTAAAAAAAATGACTGCTTGTTTATTGAGATTTCTTGGTTATATTCTCCAACCAAGAATCTTCTGTTTTAGGCTCTGTTTTCCCCGACATGTTCATTTTTTATTCTAGTTCTAGTAGTTTATCCACAGGTGTTTCCTGTATTAGAAGGGAGCCCATTTTAGTTTTGAGATTTCACAACAGTTAAGCAACTCCAACACCTTCAATCCTTACTTCATGCTCTTTGAACTCACATGGTATTAGGAGAGAAAAATCTATTTTCAGTTTCATAGGTGTTCTCAAATTAGCTCACTGTACTTTCAGTAAATAACTGTTGGCTCTTATAGGGATCCATTCACCTTTAGATATGGTACCATTTGATTTCCTCTGCTTTCTCCTGAACAAATGCAAATACTATGTGTGTCCTTGGGCTGTTGGTGGTTTGTTTCCATTTGTTTGTATTAGGGCACATACCTTGTTGCCTAGTTTTGTTGTAAACATGGATTTTTTGTTTTGCTATTTAATTGCTCTATTTATTTTAGAGTGAGGGTTCAAAAAGATTGCAAACTATACTGTCATTATCATCATGATCCTCCCAGAATCCCTGGAATGGACTTAAAATGCAAAAACTACAACTACTACAATAAATTTAGTTATATATTCTTTATAAGAAATACAATATGACATATTTAAGTAGAAACTTTTGAAGTAAAGGGATAGAAAAAATGTACTATGCAATTTTAAATCAAAATATGGATGGTTTACAATATTAATTTCAGACTAAATAGTCCTTAAAACAAACGATAAGTAATTTTTAAAAAGAAAGAAAAAGAAATAGTATCATTACATAGAAAACAATTCACTAAGAGTGTATATAATCATGAACTTGTATTCCTCTGAGAAAATAGTTCTTAAAAATATATAGAGCAATAAGTGGGTAATTTCAAGGAGAAATGAACAAATCTATAATTTAAATGGGAGGTTTTCACATGCTATTCATTTAATTGTATATATATAGACACGCTTTTTTTTAATGACAAAAATTAGTAAGACAACAGAAAACTTGACAATACAATGATCAAAGTTGATGTAAGGAATATACTAATAGATCCTTGCATAAAACACTTACAGAATACATATTTTTTGAAAAGTGCATGAAACATTTACATTTTTTTAATTTTTATTTTAAGTCCCAGGATACATGTGCAGGATGTGCAGGTTTATTACAGAGATAAACATGTGCCATGGTGATTTGCTGTACCTATCAAATCATCACCTAGGTATTAATTCCAGAATGCATTAGCTATTTTTCCTAATGCTCTCTCTGCCCCACACAATCCTCCAACAGGCCCCAGTATGTGTTGCTCCCCTTCCTGTGTCCATGTGTCCTTATTGTTCAGCTCCCACTTATAGGTGAGAACATATGGAATTTTGTTTTCTGTTCCTGCATTCATTTGCTGGACTTGAAACTGGACTCCTTTCTTACACCTTATACAAAAATTAACTAAAGATGGATTACAGACTTAAATGTAAAACCCCAAACTATAAAAACCCTAGAAGAAAATCTAGGCAATACCATCCAGGACACAGTTTGCTGAGGATAATGGCTTCCAGTTCCATCCATGTCCCTGCAAAGCACATGATCTTGTTCTTTTTTATGGCTGCATAGATGGCTGTAGATGTGCTATCTTATTCCTGAGTTCCCTATTCTGTTCCACTGGTCTATGTGTCTGTTTTTGCACCAGCACCATGCTGTTTTGGTTACTTTAGCCTCGTAGCACAGTTTGAAGTGAGGTAATGTGATGCCTCCAGAGGCCACCATCATCCTGATACCAAAACCTGGCAAAGATGCAACAAAAAAAGCAAACTTTAGGCCAATATCCCTGATGAACATTGGTTTTTAAAAAATTTCATATTACTTTAAGTTCTGGGAAAGCTATGCTGAATGTGCAGGTTTGTTAATTGATCTTTGACAAACCTAACAAAAACTAGCACTGGGAAAAGTATTCCTTGTTTAATAAATGGTGCTGGAAGAACTGGCTAGCCATATGCAGAAAATTGAAACTGGACTCATTTCTTCTTATTTAAAACTTAACAAGGTGGATTAAAGACTTAAATGTAAAACCCAAAACTATAAAAACCCTAGAAGAAAATCTAGGCAATACCATTCAGGACATAAGCATGGGCAAATAATTCATAAGAAAATCACCAAAAGTAATTGCAATAAAAGCAAAAATTGACAAATGTATCTAATTTACTAAAGAGCTTCTTCACAGCAAAACAAACTATCATCAGAGGAAACAGGCAACCTACAGAGTGGGAGAAAATTTTTGCGATCTATCCATGTGATAGAAATCTGGTATCCAGAATCTACAAAGAAATTAAACAAATTTACAAGAAAAAAACGACCCCATTAAAAAGTGGATAAAAGTTGTTTATCAGCCAAAGGAGTTTTTGGGCTGAGACCATGGGGTAAGAATTTGACTGAGGGGCATAAGGCAGGGGTGAATGAGGCAAGTTTTAAAGCAGGAGTGAAAGTTTATTTTTAAAAATTTAACTTTGGTAAAGTCTCAGGATACAAAATCAATGTGCAAAAATCACAAGCATTCCTATACACCCAAAATAGACAAGCAGAGAGCCAAATCATGAGTGAGCTCCCATTCACAATTGCTGCAAAGAAAATAAAACACTTAGGAATACAACTTACAAGGGATATAAAGGGCCTCTTCAAAAATAACAAGAAACCACTGCTCAAGGAAATAAGAGATGACATAAACAAATGGAAAAAAAAAATTTCATGCTCATGGATAGAAGGAATCAATATCATGAAAATGGCCATACTGCCCAAAGTAATTTATAGATTTAATGGTGTTCCCATCAAGCTGCCACTGACTGTCTTCACAGAACTAGAAAAAACTACTTTAAATTTCATATGGAACCAAAAAAGAGCCCATATAGCCAACACAATCCTAAGCAAAAGGAACAAAACTGGAGGCATCACACTACTGACTTCAAGGCTACAGTAACAAAAACAGCATGGTATTGGTACCAGAACAGATATATAGACCAATGGAAGAGAACAGGGACCTCAGAAATAACACCACACATCTACAACCATGTGATCTTTGACAAACTTGGCAAAAACAAGCAATGGGGAAATGATTCCATATTTAATAAATCGTGCTGGGAAAACTGGCTAGTCTTATGCAGAAACAGAAACTGGACCCCTTCCTTACAACTAATACAAAAATTAACTCAAGATGGATTAAAGATTTAAATGCAAAACATAAAACCATAAAAAATCCCAGAAGAAAACCTAGGCAAAACCATTCAGGACACAGGCATGGGCAAAGACTTCATGACTAAACACCAAAAGCAACGGCAACAAAAGCCAAAATTGACAAACGGGATCTAATTAAACTAAAGGGCTTATGCACACCAATGTAAACTATCATCAGAGTGAACAGACAACCTACAGAATGGGAGAAAATTTTTGCAATCTATCAATCTGGCAAAGGGCTAATATCAAGAATCCACAAGGAACTTAATCAAATTTACAAGAAGAAAAAAACAACCCCATCAAAAAGTGGGCAAAGCATATGAACAGATACTTCTCAAAAGAAGACATCTATGCAGCCAAGAAACATATGAAATAAAGCTCATCATTACTGGTCATTAGAGAAATGCAAACCAAAATCACAATGAGATACCATTTCATGCCAGTTAGAATGACAATCATTAAAAAGTCAGGAAACAACGGATGCTGGCAAGGATGTGGAGAAACAGGAATGCTTTTACACTGTTGGTGGGAGTATAAATTAGTTTAGCCATTGTGGAAGACAGTGTGGCAATTCCTCAAGGATCTAGAACCAGAAATACCGTTTGACCCAGCAATCCCATTACTGGGTATATACCCAAAGGATTATAAAACATTCTACTATAAAGACACATGCATGCATATGTTTATTGCAGCACTATTCACAATAGTAAAGACTTGGAACCAACCCAAACGCCCATCAATGATAGACTGGATAAAGAAAATGTGGCACCTATACACCAGGGAATACTCTGCAGCCATAAAAATATTTTTGAGGGGGACAGAGAGCATTAGAACAAGTACCTAATGCATGCAGGGCTTAAAACCTAGATGATGGGTTGATAGGTGCAGCAAACCCCCATGGCACATGTATACCTATGTAACAAACCTGCACATTCAGCAGATGTATCTCAGAACTTAAAATAAAATTTAAAAAAAATGATTTATTAATATACCTCCTGCCCCCAAATAATTGCTGTCTTAAAATGCGCCTTGGTGGCCACTGTTAAGAAAATGTATATTTTTATTTCATTATACAGTGATAATCTTATATGCTTATATATAGTGCCTGGTCTAGTGCAGTGTATACAGTGCATAGCAATAAATGATCACTAGTAGCAATTGTGAGGATTAATTGATATATATGAAACAATTAAAAAAATTATAAAACACTGTAAATGTGAAGGATTGTCATGATCAATACTGGTACTTTAAGTCCTAGTAGATGTCATACTATGCAGGCCATGTTCAAAATTAGTTGAGGTAATGAGAGTACATGGTCAAGTTCCTCTTCCTTTGTTTGAGCAATCTCTTTTCCTTTCTATAGAAGGTATGGTGGGAGATGTAAAACATACAATTAATACATAAAATCCTTGGGTTACAGACTCAGCACAAGGACTGCAATTATCAGTGAGGGTTCAAATAAGGAAGCAGAACACTATATGAATAATATAGATTAAGGAATGTGTTATATAAATTGGACTTTCTCCAATGTAGAAAAAGCTGGGCATTAAAGTTTGTGTAAGGGAATTAGAGGATCAAAGAAGAGGCACTAACCAGCCATCAAGAGGAAGAGATGGCAATGAACAAATGAAAGCTCACAGAGAGCTCTGGAAGCTAGGCACATCTAGCTGCTATAGCGGGGTTGGGAAAGAGGGATGGTGTAGAAGTTGGTTGCTGTTTGTAGGCACTGACTATAAATTTGCAACCAATTGTCTGATGGTGCTGGCCTTTCATGACAGAATGACTAGCCCATGAGGGCAGGAACCACTTCTTGCGTTTGCTTTGTTGACCTGCTAGCATATCAAGTAGTGAATGGCATATCACAGTTGCTTGATAAACATTAGGTGAATGAATGAATGAATGAATGACGGATTGTCTCTTAAGTGCCCCAGAAAGGGGTGGTCTTTGGGAGTACCAAAGAGGGGTCTGAATTTGAAATACGGATTTAAGTAATGTTTGAAGTGATGGGAGTAGATGGACTCACACACACACACACACCCACAGACACAGAGTAATAAAATAATCCCAAGGGCAGAACCTTGAAAGAACACACTTACAGTCAAGGGAACAGGTGGGAGGGAAAAATCTTGTGAAGGATTCTGAGAAGTAATTAGAGAAAGAAGAGAACCAAGAAAAAGTGACATTGGGGAAAATAAGAAAGATAGTATTTTAAAATAAAACTTTCTGTTGAAGTCACGTGACTGCCATAAGTCAATATATACAGGAATGGTGAACGCTTTCTCACCTAACATTTCTTGAAAATCAGTTTGATTTGCTTTTACTGCCTCCCTCTGTCCTTTGGGAAACCCTTGAACATATTTCATGAGCAAGAGCACTGGACATTCATTGTTTGTCTTGCCCTTCCCTGGGTTAGCAATATTTTGCATTCCTGTGGCCATGATGATCGGCTTATTCAGGATGGGTGCAGTTCAAAGCTATACCAACTGTACTACATCTCTGTGCTTTAAAATGTAGGCGTTGTTGGAGAAAAGGCTCGTGCTTTTCTACTGGATGTGAAGGTGAAAGAAGCTTTGGGACTGTGAAAGCCATCTTGCAACCACAACATGAGAAAGGAGCCAACATGGAAGAGAGAAAAACTGAGAGACAAGAAAACCACGGTCTTGTGATATAATTGGAACCCCCCCCACCTCCCAGTTAAGGCATTCCTGAAGCAAGGCCTACCTCAGTTATATGAGCTGATAAACCTCTTTGCATTTTAATCTCAATCTAAAACATCCTAAATGACATTCCAAGAAATAAAATATACTAGATTCCTTTAGAAAATTAAACATGCATATAGACATCTTTGTTTTCTTAAAAGTGGAAAAAATTATTTGTACCAACGAAGAATCATGAGTCTAACTGCAGAAACTGATGTTCTATAGGGAATATTGTCATAACTTGAACAAAAACCTTAGTGGAAAAAACATGACTTTCTTTTTGAATAGCAACCAGCCCTGGTGAGTCAATGTTGACATTTGTAACTCTTTCCTGGAAGGTTAGAAAATCTAAGGATTGACTGGTTTGCTCACTCACCCTGGCTTTTGTTTCCTAACGAATGGTAATATTAGTCTTTCAGCATGATAACATAAAGCAGACTGATTTGCATCACTTGGCATTGTCAGGCCTGTGTGTTTGAGTTTGTTCTCTTATTTAATATGTGCTTTACTGAAACTGGGTAGTCCCTGTTTGTTCAGTGGCCTCTTGTGAGTGCCTGCCTTCTCTTAGAGTGAATTGAACCAGGGCAAACAGATATGGGATAGTGTAAGAATAGGAGATTTTTTTTAAAATTTATTCCCAAACTTTTCACCACTCCAAGGACTTCCTATAGGACCTTTGATATCTTCAGAAATCTAGACTGAGTCTAGCGTTGAAACGAAAATTATTTTAGTTTCTTCCTTCACTTATGTTGAGATTCTGGCCCAGCTGGTCATAGTCAACTATTATCTTTTGCTGTATTTGATTCATGATAGCATATCATTATCATCTTTATTTATTTTCTGGTATGCATACATATAAAAATTAATTACTCTTTAAGTCTTGCCTTTTCTTTATCTGGAAGGTAGGAACAGTTATATGTAACTTGAAGGGTTGCTGTGAGATTTAAATTAAAAAAAACGTAAGTAAAGAAATCTTACTTCCAATCTCCATGAGTATTCACGTGCTTGGATTGGTTTCCCCAAACACACTCCAATCCTCTGACCTTTCAAGACTCATCTTAAGCTTTTCTCTCTCATATGCCTCCCTCAGGGATCTGACTTAAGCCTGATTCCTCCCTCCATGCTGTGCTCATCTCGATGGCAGCACATCTAATATTGTGTTTAATTTGTTGGTTTTCTGATAATTCTTATCCACTAAACTGCAGACCATTTTGGAGGCTAAATTGTATCTTCACTCTATGTATTCCCAGAGAATGAACTATGTCTAGAACATTAGTTGGGGTTCAATAATTGTATGTAAAACTTTCAAAGGAAAGAATTAACATTTAAAAAGTCAACCACATATCAAACACCATGAAAGGCACTTTCACATGCATAATCACATTTAACACTTACCAGAAACCCTTTTTACAGATGGCGAAATTAAGACACAAGAGGTTAAGAGGTTTCTGCAAGATCTCACAGCTAGAGGGTGTTGGACCAGGATCCTATTCCATTTCTATCTGGTTCCCAGAAGGCTGCCTTAAAAAAACTACAAATTCACTTCCTTAATGCCTTTAAACTTTGGAATTTTTTCAATCACTCTCATGTCTCTCTGTTTTTCAAAGGGGTCAGAAATACATGTATAAATATAACATATGTAAAAATTTATGTATAAATATAACATATACATTAAAAACATTTGAAAGACAACTTAATTTTTTTTATTGCATTTTAGGTTTTGGGGTACATGTGAAGAACATGCAAGATTGTTGCATAGGTACACACGTGGTAGTGTGATTTGCTGCCTTCCTCAGCTTCTGCACAGCAAAAGAAACAGTCATTAGAGTGAATCGACAACTTAATTTTTGAATTAAAGATGTTTTGTTCACATAAAACCTTTAAATGCATAATTGCCTTGACTTGACTTGAGTGGACTATCTGAATTATTGGTTGTCTCTGAACACTCTGCTTTAGAGAGTTTAAGTCAAATTATTTTGAGTACTTTACTATTGACTTACTGTAATGTCAGGTCATAATGTTTGCATTGTGAGTGTTAAAACATAATCATGTTGATTTCCATAGATGTAAATGAATAATGGTGGTGCATGCTGACAATTCATCGTATAATGGTAAATATTTGCTAAGAAAAGTGGATTCGTTGCTTTACAAAGAAAATGAAGTTGTTTTCTTCACATAAATCCTTATGAATTTCAAATTTATAACTAAAAGGAATTTTAGGTCTTAAGCACAGAATAAGACCCTAAGGAAAAGAAGTATACCACAGTGATTAAGGAAACAGACTGAAGGCGGAAAGATCTGAGTCAAAGTGCTTTCTCTTTCTGCTAATTACTTGTAGCATGACTTTGAGTGGATTGCTTATCTTATTCAAGCCTCGGTTTCCTCATTGGTAAAATAGGAATAATAATAGGGCCTACTCTATAGGATTATTGGGAGGATGAAAAGGCATCCATGTAAAAGGGTTGAGCACAGTGCCTGGTCCCAGGTGAGCATTTAATAGCTATTAACTACTGTTTATCTTCATAACTAAGTCTTAAACAGTTCAATTATGGCTACTTAACCATTTAAAAAATTTTTAAATTCTCAACCAGTATGGACAAATCTAACCATTAGAGACATGTACAGAGGAGTCAGGAAGCTTGGCCCAGCTAGACTAGGGGCAATTAGGGTGAGTCCCATACAGAAGGCCATGAGTAAAGTGAATCTTAAAGGGAAGATAACTCATTAGAAAGGAAAAGAAGAATTGGAGTGGATGTGAGGAGGACAAGCGGGCCTAGGACTATTCCTGGGCACTAGAGGGTCAGAGATTTACTTTTGCTTATTTGTTTCAATCTCATAGTATTTAAACAGTTTATCCCTAAATAGAATGATGAATAGTTCATTTTTGAAACTGTGTAGGAAAATATTGATGTCATAAACAATATCCTATTACATATAAATTTTTTTGACATAAAATGCACAGAATGTTAGATTTATTTACCAGGTTTAATGTTGTTTTATGAGGTCTAGAACAAATGAAAAGTTTGTTTTTGCTCTATTTTTTCAAGCAGGAATGAATTTGAGAAACTGCCAAGAAATTTGTTGTTTTATGTTTCTCTATAATACTTACACTTCTATATTTTCCCAATATGATTTTAATTATATATTAACTCAAAATATTTACATGATGACTATTGATAATTTTTTTTTTGAAAAATATGGTACTTGTTGCAGTGAGAACCAACTTGAGAATTCACAGTCTTGAAATTTCTTATCAAATATTGATTTTATTCTTGGTTCCTTTTTAAAAATCATAAAACTTTTTTGTTTCTTATAAAACATAGGTTTATAAAAATAAAATATTACAAGAATTGAATTATTACAAATAGAGAAAAATAAAATATGAAAATCTTACTTGAGTTTTAAAAAAATTAACTACACATATTAAAAATCAAGCATACCAACTAGGAATAAATAATATAGACTGAGAAATTTCACACCCAAAGGATTTTTATGTTTCCTTCTACCTGAAATAATGAGCCTCTGGGCTCACACTGAGTAGGAAAGAACACTTTTAAAAACATAGTCCAAATGGTCATTTTAAGCTCTGTATTTTTATTCTCTGCTTTCTCCTTCCCAGATTCAAGGCCTCCATCTGTTGGGCCCCAAAGTAGATTGTTTACTCTGACCATATGAACAGATAATCCCTTTCACTCAGGTCTATGTCTTTAAAAAGATATTAAATCTTTGCACGGTTGAACTACTTTTATGACTTCATTTCCAATATTTAGAATGTTTAGGTTCCAAGGGTTATATCCACACTGTAGGCAAACAGTGACATCTTTTTTTTTGAAATCAGTTTAATTAAGTTTGATCGCATATGGTACAAAGTCATATGGCATAAGATCATTTGAATATATTTTGGTATTCTTCCAAATCCTTTAAATCCAGCCTTCTTAAAATAGAATTAATTACTAAAGAGGTAAATTAATGTATCGTAAATGTTTATCCAGCAAAACTTCTCTCAGTAAAACTCACTTCGATTTCCAGTTGGGTTTACTTAAAATAAACTGACAAACAAACTTGATTTGGTATTGGGAGTGTTGATATTCTCAATGACATGGCATCTTTCTGCTTCAAGTATTTAAAGATAACATTTCTTGAGGTTACATGGAGTGCTTCCATGTTTTGAATTTTAAAATATTACTTTATTTCCATTTACTTTGACTGAATCTGTAAGCCAGAACCAGATTGGCAACTTTGAAATAACTCATAATAATTGGTTAGCAAGCTAACTACTGCCAGTCACTTCTATTCTGTGAAAAATGTGGCCAATTAAATGAACTTTGTCCATTATTTCAGCTACTTTGTTGACTAATTCACATCTGTCACCCCTGGATGTCCTTCACTCACATGTTGGCCTGTCCAACTCCTTCGAGGTCCAGCTTAAAGGTCGCCTCTTCCCTCTGGCCTCTGTATTACTCTAGATAGACATTCCTTCTAGTATCTTAATGGGCTTGGTTTGGGGTTAGCAGGCACTTGAGAGCCAACAGACTGCCTGGTCCAATAGTTAGGTGTATATGTGTCCCATGTCTCATCTAAATCATAAGTGATTTAGGGCAAAGTAAGGTTGCATACATTTGTTTATTTCTGCACATTGACTTCTACATATAAAGGCTTAATAAATGTTTATGGAACAAATTAAGAATTTTTTGGCCCAGTATTTGGCTCTTACAATTAATTAGCAATCTTTGTGGCAGCTCCTAGTGTTCTAAGAAATAATAATCAATATCAATTATAAAGTGCTTAGAGTGCTCCTGGCATCTAACAAGGCATTTTATTTATGTTATCTCATTATTTCAAAAATAACTCTCTATGTTAGGGTTTATTTTCACTCTTTTTTTCATATGAAAGATGTGAAGCTCAGAAAGGTTAATTGACTTGCCTATGATTATTCCTCTAGTGTTCAAGGTAAGTGGAATTCAATCACACATCTTTCTGATTCCAAAGCTTGTACTTATTTTGTGAACAAATAATTCCTTCAAGAATGATTACCATTGCACAGGTAAGAGAACTGGAACTAAGAAAGCTTAATAATCTTGCCTAAGGTTATATAGAAAATAACCACTGCTGAAGTTTGGGTTCATTTTTCTTTACATGGTGAGTTGTTCTCAATGCCTGTTTCCAGCTGAATTTTCTTATCTCAAGATGATAGTATTAGTTACCTTTCATACTGTTGGAATGGGGCTCAAATTTTGAAAAGTACATTATTACATTCTCTGGGGTTATTTAAACAATTCTATTCATTTTAGATGTTTATTTACTATATTTGTTTCTGATGCTTGGTGAAAATAGAATAATACAACAATATCCTCTTTCCTTGTTTTCCCCCTTTGCTTCTGTTGACTCCTTATCATTAAATATGTTCTTTAAAGAGATGAATTAACATATGTGCTTCTGATATCACCACAAATAAAAAGACCTACAGAGACATCCATGTACTTTGGAATTATCTTTGGTAGTTTAGCAGGAATGTTAATTTAAACATGGTGTATCCATGACAAAATGGATAGTTTTCAAGGAGGAAATGGAGGGAACATTAATGAGAAGATAGGGGGTCAAGAAGGAAGTGAGAAAAGAAAGTGAAAAGTACATTGTATACAAGTGAAAAATAAGTTAGATGTATGGCCTTTGAATCAAGATAAAGAAGAGCAGAAATTCCATATATGGTTATTTATAGTATAGTTGTATATGTTCATGGGAACATTATTGATCAGACTGCTATGAATTTAGAGATTTTATACCAATTTTGAAAGTTTTCTTCTCTCTTTCATTTTTTTTCAAAGAATGCTGAACACTGCTTATGGAAAGAGATATATTTCCAATTGACAGAGAACTGTCAGAATAGGTCTTCAGGGTCTCAGCCCGAACATGGGGAAGATTCCTCTAGTACATGGAGTACTTAGAGTGAGTACCATCACTGCCCTTGTCTAAGCATCTATTCCTGAGTCAACCTACACATCTTGAACAGGTGATCTCAGAGATGCCATGCTGCCAGTGGGTGCTTAAAGCAGTTAGCTCTTGTCTTTTTAGAGGGTATTTGCCATTCACTGCAAGAGCCCTTGTTAGGTTGACATCAGCCCAAGCCTCCAGCAGGCCAAGGATTCAGATCCATGCCTGTTATGGGACTAGACAGTTCATGTTCAGAAGATCCAGGTGGCAGAATGTTTTCTTTGGTAACATCATAAATGTGACCTACTGGAAATGAGACATATAAAGGCAGTCAGAGATCAGATTCCTATTTTCCTCTGGTCTACCTTGTAGCTCTAGTTCTTAACCTTGGCTGCACATTGGAATCAACCTTGGAAAATTTAACAAATAAGGATGCCTGGGCCACACTGCCAGATATGCTGATTCAATTGGAATGGGGTATAGCTGTAGAATGGAATTTAAACAATCTCCCCAAGTAATTTTAATGGGCAACCAACATTGAGAGCCTCTGCTCTAAAGGACATCTTCCTTCCTAATAAAACATGCATTTATTTTGCTTTCCTTCCTTGCTGGCACAGCCATGGACAAACATCAATTTTTCTGACAAAACACAAGTGACTTGACTTTGTCCTCTACAGCTGAGAAAAAGGGATAAATCTGAGCATTTTCGTAAAATTAAATGTGGCAACTACAAATAATTACCAGTACACTGTTAAATTTATTGTGGATAAAGTTTTGCTAAAAAAAGAGAAGCATTTTCTAGTTATGAGAAAGACATCATCAATCATTAAATGTATGATTATAATATTAATGTGTCTTTCAGGAAGATTTTTAAAAATGCAAATGGTTGCATTTGTAAAATGCAAAAGACACTTAATGAAACAGGGCATTACTTCCTGAGTACCTAATTAAAATTATTTTAATAATTACAATAAGGATAAAATTATTTTAATAATTACAATAAGAATATGGATATTGTGAACTTATTTGTGAATACGAATACATTGTATTCTGCGGCATATATAGCATGGGAATGTTGTCAACTACATATCATTTTGATATTTTCCCATTTTTACTTACTCTCACATACATTATATAATAATATTTTCTAGCCAGGGACAATGGCTACTACCTTTAATCCCAGAGCTTTGGGAGGCCGAGGCAGGAGCACTGCTTGAGCCCAGGAGTATGAGATCAGACTGGGCAATATAGTGAGAACCCATCTCACTATACAAAAAAATAGCTGGACCTGGTAGTAGGTGCCTGTAGTCCCAGCTACTCAGGACGCTGAGGGAGAAGGATCACTTGAGTTCAGGATTTCAAGGCTGTAGTGAACTACGATTGTGCCACTGTACTCCAGCCTAAGCAACAGAGTGAGACCCCATCTCTTAAAAAAAAATATTTCCCATAACATTCGGAGTTTAATTATATTAAAGTAAATGGCAAGTAGTAAAGTAATAATCATGATAATAATGCTGGAGATTGTGACTTCAATATTATACAAGTGCCACAAAAATTGGATTTTAGTAGAATTTTTATTAGTAAACTTCCTTTCAATGTACTAGGAAAATCTAATATAAAATATATTTTATTTTGAGTCTTTTTGTAAAGTGAATCACTAAAAATACATTTTTACATTGATTTGAATTTCTATCTACTTTTTTCAAAGTAATTATTAAAATACTGTTTTTCCTTTCTTAATAAACATGTTTAATCACCTATTCCAACTTGATTGCCATTTATTTCTATTCTAAATATTAGGGTGGCAATATCCTGTGAATGCACATCTGATGCTTATTTTATTGCAGATGGTTGGTGGGATAAAATGACTTATCCAATATTATAATTTTGGTGTTTTGTGACCTTTTAAGATTTTTTAGGCAGAAAATAATTTAGAAAGTGTAATAAACAACATTTTTAAAAGACAGGCTGAAGTATTAAAAACAATATTTCACAGACTAATACATTTTTTGTGCAAACCATTATTTATTTAAAATAAAAGATGTTGATATGGTCTTATCAGTGCCGAAAACACAACTTAGCTATTATTCCAGGAATTTCCATTGTAAAAATTAAGGCTGAATTGAAATCTGAGAAAATGTTTCATAGCATAACTGAAAGAAAATAAATTTAGGTCAAACACAACTGCAATCTAGAGTGTCCTTACCTTTTCTCTCAAGAGAAAAGGTCTTTTTCAGTCTTACAACAGGTGAGTCTCAGAGCTGGGTTCTGGTGCTGAAGTTGGAAAGTGCTTAAGAAGAAAGTTAACAATTAGTTCCTTTCTGGGCTCTCTTAGATGAGATTCATGTTCTGAGACTTGGAAGAGTTGTTGACTCCATGAGCCAGTGAATGAAAAGAAAGAGAAAAAAAAGACACATGCAATATGAGAAAATGCTCCTCTCACAGCTGTCACTTTACCTTGTGCTTGGAAGAGCTTTCCAAATTGCTTAGGATTCAGCAGGTGTTTAATTAAATAAATGTATCAGCACTAAATCTAGGGGTCTTAGTTATGATCTCCAGGGTTAGTGCCTATGCATTTATTTTAAAATCATTCTTTGAAAAAGACCAATAACATAGGCTAAATAGTCTTAAAACAAATAAGTGTAAAACACATGTTTTCAGGCTTCCTTTTGACCTTCTGTTTGTTTTAAGCCAGAAAGGGGGGAAGCCATGTTGTCTGCGCCTCTCTCTCCCACAATGCATTGCAGAGTGTCTTACTCAGACTGGGTCTTGATTAATTGTACATTCATTATCAAATGAATGAAGGTACAATTTTAAGTTTGGAAGGACATTTATAAGTAGCTTAGTCTAACCTTCTTATTTTAAAAGCCAAGAAAATGAGACCCAGGAAGGAAAATGACCAGCCAATGGTCACATTGCACTTAAGATCAAAGCTATGGCTGTGACCTAAATTTCCTAACTCATGTCGCAGTGCTGTTTCTACTCCACCTTTATAAGGTAAATAGGAAAATTTGCCAGATATTTTTCAAATTGCCCATGGAGAGTGGTCCAAATGGCAGGTGCAGCCACCGGACGTGGTTACTTGATCTGTTCAGTTGTATTTACCTTTCAACATGTTTGCTTTCTGAACAAGAGAGGCCAGCTCCATTAGGTAAATGACTAATCCACTAAAATGGAATCTAAATAAATGAAGTGGCATCTTAGAGCTGCATGCTGTTATGGGGTGGGGTCTGTCAGGGACAGGAGAAGGAGGACTCAGGAAGACAAACCTAATAATTTTTTTTTAAACAAAACAGCTATGCTTTTCAAAGAGGTTTGAAAACAATACCACTGTGTATTTTGAGACCAAATGATTTTTATAACTTCTTTGTCAGTAAGTATGCCCTCTTTTTCTAGGAATATAGGTTAATAGAAATCTAATTAGACATTTACAATTCTTTTACAATAAATTTATCTGACTGTCTCTTTACAATGACTAAAAGATGTTACAGCATTGCATTCTGCTATGAGCAATTTGTTTCATCAACCATTCATTTACCTTTTCATTCATTCAGCAACACATGTCATGTTTTAAATATTATATTAAGTGCTTGGGGTACAGAGTCAAGAAAGCCACAGTCCCTGACTTCTAGGAGCTTACAGTTTTCTTGGTGAAATGTGCATTCACATAATTTCAATGAAATGTAAAGTGCTCTTTTTATTAAAGATGGTGTGATGCCAAGTCTGTGTATTGGGCAGGGTGGGAACACTTAGGGAACATTGCAAAAAATGTAATGTTGGAGTGAATTTTAAAGTAGGAATTGATTAACATTTCTGTTAGCCTGGGACACAGAATAAATAAAGATTCCAACTGTAAGCCTATACATAGTCCAACTACTCTTGTGTCTCATGAGTGCGCTATTACTTCAGTTCCCATGACTTCAGGAACAAGTGTGACTCTTCAGAGCTGTGGAGTTTGTAGGTAGGCATATGAGAACTCTGAAACCAGATGGTTTGGCCTCAAATGCCCAGCATTATGACTTGCTAACCCGTGTTTCTCCTTTCTCCTTCTGTGTTTTAGTTTCTTCATTTACTAATGGTGATGACAATGGAAGCTATGTATAGAGCTGATGTTGAGCCCATGCACCCTTGTATGGTCTTATCTATTTCTGACTGGCATCTGTATAGGTCACTTGATGTCTGACTATACAGTCTGTGAGGCATTTTGAGGATCTCTGTGATTGACTTATAGAGTTATTGTGAGATCTAAATAAGAAATACATGGTGAAGATTTATCTCCTTGCTTTGCACATGGTAACACCTAATAAATGTTGACTTTTATAATAATAATAGTAATAATATTTGTTGTATGTATTATGTTAGTAAATGCTTAATGTTGTTGATAACTCTGAATATGAAGAATTCCCATAAAACATCTTTTGCACATAGCAGAAGTTCTATAACTGTTTCTGTGTTGAATGTCTCATTTTCAGAGCTGTGTTTACTGGTAATATAGTCTTTTTCTTAATTCTGATTTATTTCCACAATTCTTCCAAGATAGGACCTAAGCTAGTCTCCATCAGGAAGCTCAAGAGCACTTTGTCTTCAGTTCCTACCTCCCTTCTGATAATAAAGCCTTCACCATCTGCATCTTCAGTATTTCCTTCCATATCCCCAGACCAACACGGTTTAGAAGATTACTGAGTAGACCAAGTCTCAATACCTATTCATGCACACCCACTTCCAATGGAAATCATCCACCCTTGCCCCCAAACAGCTGACTGAACCAAAGATGGATATCTGGCCCATGGAGAACTAATCCCAGATTAACCAGCTAACCACCTATGGTCTCATACAGAAAGATAGGCAGGTCCATGAGATTCTGTTATGGTAGGAAACATGAAGGGAATTTTCAAGCTAGTAATATAGCTGAAGGAGCAGGTTGACTCTTAGAATGGTAAGCCAAGGCCAATTGCAACAAAAATTGTGAAAGACCAGAAAACATATGGATTGGAAGAGGTAGAAGATGGTTTGCAGAAAGAGAAAGACATTCTGAGAGTGGTGCAGAGAGAAGACAGGTGAGACACGGGAGAAAGGTAAGAGGGAGTCTGATTATAGCTGATCTCAAGAGCTACCTGGGACTTTAATAACTTTGGATTCTTATTCTGATGGTGGTCATATGATGACAACAAAGATTACGATGATGACAATGATTATAACAATAGGTAACATTTCATGAGCGTTTTATGTGTTTTAAGCAGTATTTTAAGTCCTTATGTGGATTGACTCAATGCTCACAGGAAATCCATGAGGAAGATTTTATTTTATCCAAATTTTGTAGAGTGCCCACTTGTAGCCTTACAAAAACTCCCTATATGCACTTACTCTTAATCATATACCCTTGAGAAAGGGTGTATCCCCAACTAAAAGCCCAAGAAAACTAGAGCAGAGACTGAGCCACACTCCCAAGTGCAAGCCCAATGGCCCAGTCGTAGTTGCCCCATAATTCTCCCCAGCTGTCAGCCATGGTCAACATCTGCAGTAACAGGGTTAATCCTTGAACTGGAATCCCTTATCCCCTTTTGACTCTATCGAGCTTATAGAACTGGCTGCTACCACCTTGATTCAGACCATTTCCCTGGCTGTTCCCTGGTCCTTCTTCCTTTAGTCTCTCAGGAATTAGAGCTCAGTCCTGGCCAACTGATTTGACTGGGGCACCCTACAGCTTCATTCTTACCTCATAGGGCCTTTGTTCCCCTCTGTTTTCCTAGATCAGGGGCATAATCTCTCCCAAGGATGGACAGAGCTTTGGGTAGCAGCACAGCAGTCATGCTGGCTCCAAAGAAACAACAGTTGTTGGGTGTTCCAGCTGGAGTTTATCCTTTCAAGAATTATCACTGGGACTCTTCCACTCCTCAGATTATAACCAAGCAGTGTAGCTGCTCTCTGGTCCAGTGCTGCTCAAACTCTAGTGGGCATTATCTGGAGGATTCTTGTTAGAATGAAGATTCTGGTACAGTAGACCTGAGATTCTGCATTTTTAAGAAGCTTTCAGGCAATGCCAAAGCTGCTGATCCAAAGACAATACATGAAGTAGCAAAACTCTAGAGACAACTCTTTCTCTAAAGAATCATAGTGTTTTAGCCACTGCTGGCCATGTCATCTGTGTTGCAACTACTCAACTGTACTGTTGTAGTGTGAAATCAGCCACAGAAAGTAGGCTAAAAAAAAAAGATGCAGCCATGTTCCAATATAATTTTACTTACAAAATCAAGCCATGACCATATTCGTCCCATGTCCCTCCCTACTGTACTCTGGGGAGCAGATTTATCTTTCTGTAGTGGCAGCCACAATCCACCACATGCTTCCTACAGTATATTAATTGTATTGATGGCCTCCCTATATCTACATCCATTGCAGTATGATGTTGCATATTTCTTCTTTAAGAGGTAGAATCTATTTCTCTTTTACTTGAATCCAGAATTTCCTTGTGACTTGCTTTGCCCAGTGGAACATGCTAGAAGTCACATAGCACCAGTTACCAGCTTGGTCCTCAAGAGGCTCCTACCTTCTGCTCTCTTGGAGTCCTTTCTCCCCCAAAGAAACAAGTCTGCCCTAACCAGTGAAGGAGGAGAAAGCACAAGGAGGAGAGACAAGGCACCCCAGCAACTGCAGAAGCAGAGCTGTTGACAGATGCTTGGGGGAGTCCAGCCAAGACCAGAATTGCCATGCTGAGCCCACTCTAAATTGCCAAATTTCAGATTCATGAATAAACAAAATAATTTTTACCTCGTGTCACAGAGCTTGGATTGGTTTGTTATGCAGTAAAAGCTAACCAATACACCTACTATGCAATAAACAGGGAAATTATCAAGGATCTTCTGAACGACCCCATAAATTCAGTTTTATGTCTGTTTTACAAATAATGAACCAAGGTTCAGCTAGTAAACTTATCAAAGGAAACATAGTGAGTAAGTGGCAAAGCTTGGATTCTAACCAACTTCAGACCCTGGGATCTTGTCACTGTGTCAATATTGTGTGTCATCTCAGTTAGCTTTGATATCTCCCTCTTTATTTCCATCCTCAATCCCAGCATCTCTCTAACACATACCACACACACCATTGTTGAAGACTAGACTTTCAAGTCCACCAGGAAAAACAGCCAACAATGACACTGAGGGAGTTTTGTAAAACAACTCTACAGTTGTGTTATACCTCTTAGGCTAGATTGCCTGTGATATATTTCAGAGCAGGGAAGATTTAACCTCAAATACAGCCAAACCAACATGCTAACAAGCTACTTAAGAAATATTGACATTTGTATACTATTTACAACTTTAAAAAACGTGTAGTGCTCCTTGAAAGAAATATTAATGCCCCTTTTGCAGAATGCAGACATTGGGTGAGGATGCAATTCTTCCCTAGACACTGTACCTATGATATGATGCTGAATTTGCCAGGTCTGTAGTCCTTTTAGTGAGCAGGATTTTTGGTCTCATATATTTAATGAAAGATCGATTTCCTTCTTTCTGTGACAGGGATAAACCTCATGAAATGGTGATTTAATTCACAACACAAAAGCGTGAAAGCCCCCTTAAAATTAAAAGAAGTCCTCAAACAAAAAAGCAGATTCATTCACAGTAATGGACCACTTTACTTTTTTTTAAAGGCAATAGAACTTTGCTAATTCTCACTAATGACAGAGGGGGCCCAATGTAGAGGAACCAATTTTACTGATTACTGAATCGTATAAAATATTCTGAGAAAGAAATGAAATATTGGTCATTCAAGACCCTCCATGTGTCTTGCTGAGAAACATGCACCCACTGCTGTTTTAATTGGGAGAATAATCAGGTTTGCAGTTTAGTGAACTGAGATAATCACAAATACCATCCAAGTGCAAACCTAGATTTCAGTCATGATTAAAGAAGACACTTTCAGGTGATAAAACTGACCAGCTAGCATGGGGTAAATCAACAGCTCATTGAGTTCAAGGTGTTTTCAGAGGTGTGTTTAATTTTTCAAGTCATTGATGGAACAAGGTTTTTGTTGTTATTGAAAGAATTTATTCATCTGGCAAAATCTGACCCAGTAATTTATTATCTCAGTTTTACACTTAAGCATCTCAGTGTTAAAATAGCATTCTGACATGTAAGATCAAAACCAGCTGTCGACTTAGAATACACACCAGTTTCACAATGCACTTAATAGATGACTAAGATTCTGAAAAGTGACAGGTAATTAGAATATTTAAATAAAATTCATTTGTTCATAAAACAAAGAAAAACAATAAACATTTGGAAAAATATACAAGTTCCTAAAGAGCAATCTCAGAGCATTTTAGCAATGGTGGTAACTGGGCTGTAGATATAGCAGAGAAATTATCTTGCATGGCTTACCTTATTTCCAGAACCACAAGGAGGATTTCTTTGCCAACATAAGGCACCACCATAGTTGGCAAGAATCTTAAACAAAGTTATTCCAAAGTTAGTACATACATATGTCTTAAGGTCAAGTTTCTTCATGACTTTATTTGAAAAACACATAGATTCATCATGTAAATATGAGGTGGTTACAGTTGGATCTCCAAGCACAATATTTACAGTGGTAGTGGTTAAACAGCTACCATGTGAAAGACATTGCTCTAGAAACTGCATATATTAACTCCTTTGATGCTCATTTCAACGCTATCAGACCCAAACTATTATTAAAGCCACTTAGAGATGAGTAAGTCTAAGTGCAGGGAAATTACATACATACATGTAATACTATGTCTAAGCACTTGAGGGAGTTATATGGATAGACCATTTTATAAATAATAAAGGATATGTTAATAAGTTTCCAAAAATTAGTATACCAACAATGAATAAAAAGAATTATATACCATAACCTATTGGTATTTATCTCAGGTATGCAAGGCTGGTTCAACATCTGAAAACATAAAAAATAATGGAAATGCAGAATAAGAAAAGTTTAAGTTGGAAAGAAACATTAGGTTACAGTTTTCTTGACCCTGATATTGAATCTCTCCTGGTTTCTGTACCTTTAGCCAGTTCAAGTTAACAGAAAATAGGGGCATATCCAACTAAAAAGGAAATGTAATTTTACTTGTCACAAAGCCTACCAGGGGTGTAAACTGAGCTGCCAAATTGATTCAAGTTGTTTTAGCACAACAACTCTGGAACATCTGGGTCTTTAAATGTATAACA
The DNA here is from genome assembly GCA_963573385.1 of Cacajao melanocephalus. Classification (NCBI taxonomy): domain Eukaryota; kingdom Metazoa; phylum Chordata; class Mammalia; order Primates; family Pitheciidae; genus Cacajao; species Cacajao melanocephalus. The sequence goes on from CAUYLG010028828.1 coordinate 180,352, forward strand.
ATTAGTATAAAAATGTCAGAAATATTTATGGAAGTCTATTTATATTTAACAATTAGTTTGCTATAACTCAAAACATTTATGATGTTCAGGCTGATAGACACTTTCAAAGTAATTTTTAAATAGTGAAATTCTTGCCATGAAACATTTTGCATTGGAATATGGAAATTTGCACATTATTTTAACATTTATATATTAAATTTTTCCTTGGTAATGTTGGGACTACAAAAATGAACAAGGTTAAGTTTCAGACATCAAGGTTCTTAATAATACAGTAGGAGAAAGAAAGTATGTTCATGAAGATTATCATGCAGTGTAAAATGGGACAATTCATAATTGAGCAATGAAGTAAGTGCTATAGATGTTCAGAAGGAGAAATCTGAGATGTCTCATAAAGGACCTAGTGAATTTTAATATGTGTCTGTGGGTTGGGGAAGAACATTCTAATAGGAGAAGAAGAGGGAACTACAGGAACAAAGGCAAGACAGAAGTAGAAAACAAAGCAAGTTAAGTGGTCCAATGTATTAGCAATTTTGGGGAAAAAAGTCTAAGAAAGTAAATTTAATGTAAGATGTAGTGAGAGCCATGTTCCTCCAGTACACTAAGCAGTAAATGGGATATGCTGTGTACCAATGAAATAGGCATGAGCAGGGTAAGGGTGCATTTGGCATTGTTCTTACCCAAACAATTTTTTTTTCAAAGAATGTAACAGTCATACTAAGAACTCTTTCCTCAGTCCTCCTGCTTCCTCAGTGGCCACAATTCACAAAAAATCACTATGACAAATCTCTTTAGAACAGTAATCATACATAAAATTATAAGATATAGAAAATGAAAAGAATAAAATTGATGCACTTATTCTAATAGGCATAAATGGATTATTGTACCTAAGCACATGAAGGACAGTTATAGAGATGGACAATATCATAGATCATAAAGAATAAAGCAATAAACTTTTAAAAGTTAGTGCATTGACAATGTTTAAAGAGAATTATACTCCATGACCAAGTGGGATTTATCCCAGGGATGCCAAGCCGGCTTAGCATTCAAAAATCAATTAATGTAATCCATTGCATCAGCAGGCTAAAAGAGAAAATCTGCATTAGAGATATCAATAGATTCAGAAAAAGCATTTGAAAAAATTCAATATCCATTCATGATTTTAAAAACTCTCAGTTTCTATTTATATGAAATTATAAATAGGAACTTCTTTAACTTGTTAAAGAACATCTACAATTTAACTTACAGCTAACATTGTACTTAATGGTGAGAAACTCAAAGCTTTCCCACTAATATAGGAATAAAGCAAGGATCCCTCTTTTTGCTACTGCTTTTCAATATCATAATGAAAGTTCTAGCTAATGCAATAAGATAAGAAAAAAATAAATGTATACAGGTTGAAAATTAAGAGATAAATCTGTCTTTGTTTGTAGGTGACATGATTGTCTGTAAAAAATCTGAAAAGCTCCTGGACAAAAACTCCTAGCAAAAAAAACTCCTGGAACTAATAAGGTTGCAAGGTGGAAGGTTAACATATAAAAGTCAATTGCTTTTTTGAACACCAGCAATGAATAAATGAAATTTGAAATTAAAAACATGATACCATTTACATTAGCACTTTCCCTAAATTAAGTACTTAGGTATAAATCTAACAAAATATGTACAATGTCTTTATGAGAAAAACTACAAAATTCAAATGAAGAAAATCAAAGAAATAAATAGATATACCATGTTTCTGGATGGGAAGACTCAATATTGTCAAGATGTTAGTTCTTTCCAACTTGATCTATAGATTTAATTCATTCCCAATCTAAATCCTCAAAAAATATTTTGTGGATATTGATAAACTTATTTTAAAGTTTATATGGAGAGGCAAAATACCCAAAATGGCCCACACAACATTGAAAGAAAAGAACAAAGTTGGAGGGCTACATCTGACCTCAAGGCTTATTACAAAGCTGCAAATCAAGACAGTGTGGTATTGGCAAAATAAAAGATAAAGAAAACAATGAAATAGAATAGAGAGACAAAAAAATAGAGCCATGTAAATATAGTCAGTTGATCTTTGACAAAGAGGCAAAAACAACTCAATGGAGCAGAGATAATCTTGCTAGTAATGTTAATTTATTGTATAGTTCAAAGTTGCTAGAATAGCGGGATTAGAAGAGAGATGTTTGAGGGACAGATATTTCAATTACCAGATTAGATCATTATACATTATGTACATGTATCAAAATATCACATATACCCCAAATAGGTACAACTATTATGCATCAATTAAAAAAAAACACTCAAAACTTCTTTTGAAGTTTTTTTTTTTAGAAAACCAATGATGCTGAACCAACTGGACACTCAAATGTTTTCAAATGCAAAAGGAATGAATCTAGATGCAGACTTTACATCCTTTACTAACATTAATCAAAACTGTAACATATTCATAAATATAAAACACGAAACTATCAAACTTTTAGAAAATAACATGAGAGAAATGTACATGGCTTTGGATTTAGTGATGACTTTTAAGGTACAACTTCAAATGTGCAATCCACAAAAGAAAGAGCTGTTTAGCTACATTTTATTAATATTAAAATTTTCTGCTCTGCTAAAGACACTGTAAAGAGAATGAAAAGACAAATCACAGACTGGGAGAAAATATTTGCTAAAGGCATATCTGAGAAAGGACTGTTATCCAAAATATAGAAAAGATTCTTAAAACTCAATAATATGAAACCAAACAATATGATTTAAAAATTAGCCAAAGACCCAAAAGACCAGACGTATCACCAAAGATATCTACATGGCAAATGATCATATGAAAATATGCTTCACATCGTATGTCATCAGAAAAATTTAGATTAAAACAATAAGATACCACTACATACCTATTAGAATGGCCAAATCTGAAACACTGACAACGTCACATGCTGGCGTAGAACAACAGGAACAGGATGTAGAACAACAGGAACAGGATGTAGAACAACAGGAACAGGATGTAGAACAACAGGAACTCTCATTCATTTCTCATGGGAATGCAAAGCAACACTGCCACTTTGGAGGACAGTTTGGCAGTTTTCTACAAAACTAAAAATATTCTTACCATATGATCCAGCAATTGCACTTACTTATGTCCACATAAAAATCTGCACATGAATGTGTATAACAGCTTTATTCATAATTGCCAGATCATGGAAGAAACCAAATTATTTTTTTGTAGGTAAATGGATAGACTGGTACATGCAGACAATGGATTATTATTGAGTGCTAAAAAGAGATGAGCTACCAAGCCATAACAAGACATGGAAGAAACTTAAATGCATATTACTAAGTAAAAGAAAGCTATTTGAAAAACTGCTTACTATATTATTCCAACTATATGATATTCTAGAAAAGCGAAAACTATGAAGACAGTAAGATTATCAGTGGTTGTGAGGGGTAGTGAGGAGGAAGAAATGAATAGGCAGAGTACAATGAATTCTTAGGACATACTACTCTATACGATACTATAATGGTGGATATATGTCATCACAAACTCGTGCAAACACATAGAATGTGCAGCACCAAGAGTGAACCCTAATACAAACTCTGGACTTTGGGTGAAAAGGATGCACCAATGAAGCTCATTAGTTGCAATAAATGTACCACTCTGGTGAGGAATACTGATAATGGTGGAGGCTATGCATGTGTGAAGGCAGGGGTGTATGGGAAATGTTAGTCTTCTAAAATCTTCTACACTTTCTGTTCAATTTTGCTATAAAACTAAACTTGCTATAAAATGTGAGGTCTATTAGGACTAGAAATACCATTTGACCCAGGAATCTCATTACTGGGTATATACTAAAAGAGTATAAATCATTCTACTATAAAGACACATGCACACTTATGTTTATTACAGCACTATTCACAATACCAAAGAACTGGAACCAGCCCAAATGCCCATCAATGATATATTGGATTAAGAAAATGTGACACATATGCACCATGAATACTATGCAGCCATAAAAAAGGATGAGTTCATGTCCTTTGCAGGGACATGGATGAAGCTGAAAACCATCATTCTCAGCAAAGTAACACAAGAACAGAAAACCAAACCAACCAATCACATGTTCTCACTCAGAAGTGGGAGTTGAACAATGAGAACAGATGAACACAGGGAGGGGAACATCACACACCAGGGCCTGTTGGGGTGTCGGGGGCCAGCTGAGGGATAACATTAGGAGAAACACTTAATGTAAGTGACGGGTTGATGGGTGCAGCGAATCACCATGGAACATGCATACCTATGTAACAAACCTGCATGTTCTGTACATGCACGCCAGAACTTAAAGCATAATAAAAAAAAAAGGAAAGCCAAAAAAAGAATCAATTTTTTAAAGGATAATTTAGAAAACCCCATACAGTTGTAAATTTAAAACATGCTTCTAAATATTTCGTGGGTACAGAAGAAAATATTCTGGAAATTATACTGTAAATATTATATGAATAATAAAAGACAGTATGTATAAAAACTTGTGGGATACAGCTAAAGCAGGGACATTTATGGCCTTGAATGCTTAAATCTAGAACGAGAAAGGTTAAAAATTATGAACTAAAATTCCAACTCAAATTATAAAAAGAACAGCCTAAATCCAAAGAAATTTTTTTAAAATTATATTTAATATAAAAGCAAAAATAAATAAAATAGCAAATCAACATATAACTGAGAGAATCAACAAAGTAAAAGTTAATTATTTTAGAAGACTAACATGTAGCTGGTAGGATTAGTGGAGACAGAGAAGGAAAACGTCTATAATTTAGGAATGAATAAGTGAAGGAGAGGCCATTGTTCTCTGGTGGTAGTGGAGGTCAGACAAGAGGCCTTGCCAAGTCTGGCATCTTCCAAGACTACTCTGTGGTGGACAGATGTTAAAATAGTCCCTGTGATTCTTGCTTCCTGGTTTTCATTTTCCTACGTAATTCTTTCCTCTGAGTGTGAATGGATCCTGATCCTTTTTTCTAAGTGATAGAATATGGCAAAGATGAAGGGCTATCACATCCATGACTATATTTCCTTAAATAAGACTTCTCCATTAAACAAGAGTAGCCAGCTTGCTCTGGAGTAGTTCTTTTGCTTGGTTGCTGGCTTTGAAGAAGAAGCCTTTTATGACTCCTTCAACTATAAAAAAATTAATTCTTTAAAAAAAAAATAAGTTCTTCCAACAACCCAAGAGAGCCTAGAAGCAGGTATTTTTCTCTGCCAAACCACCAGATGAGAACTCAGTCCTCGCTAACATGCTGTTTGCAGCCATGTGAAAACCAAGCAGAGAACCCAGCTAAGCTGTGCCTATACTCCTGGTTCATAGAAATTGTAAGATAATAATTGTGTGTTGTTTTTATTCAATGTGCTTAATAATTTAAATTCAATTTAATATTTAATAATTTAAACAAATTATTTAGCCAACAATTTGTTTTACAGCATAGAACAGTAATATATGTTTCATAAACTCGAACTTATCAACTTGTCAGCTTCACAAACTTTTTCACGAGGTCTGGTAAGCTTCATGGATATGCCTTAAAACTCTTACTCCTCAGATGTGGTGGCTTCTTGCCATTTCTTACAGGGTTCAGTTGTAGCTAATTTGTCTAATAAAATACTATTTATTACTGAAAAGAAATGAACTGCAGCTATATGCATTGGCATATATGAATCCCAGAATGTTATGTTAGAGAAACAAATCAAGTCATAGAAGTCAAAAATGAGATATAGAATTATTCAATTTACATAAAATTCAAACATTCACACATTCCATATAGTAATTCTCTCTGGGAGTCTGGATGGAAAATAAAAACGGGGAGGGAAACACAAGGGACTTCAGAAGCACTCTTAAGATGGGTATGGTTATGAATGATCATTGTATTAATATAGTTAAATCTTATGTTTATTTTCACAAAAAATGGTAAGACTAAAATAATGTATACCCAAGTACCCACAAACCAGCTTAAATAAATAAATTATCAATATAATTGAAGATCCCTGCTTACTGTTCCATTCTCTTTCTTCCCTCACCTTTCCAAATACAACCACTGCCTTGCCTTTGTGTTTTTGAATCGCTGAGAGAATCTCATAGGAAAGCAAACAGAGCCTTGGTCACAGTCTGCCTGGAGCGTACCATCACTGGACTTCCTGCTATGTGAAATAACACATTTCCTTATTAAGAGGCATGCTGAAACCATCCAAACTGATAAACGAACACCAGAAATATTCTCCTCTAAGACAAAAGTGAAGAGAAAGGAAGGAAGGCAGATGTGGAGAATTATAATGAAGACAGGGACACTGAAGTATTCTCATCAATTCACTTTGATTCCAGTGAGAAAGAAGAAGAGAGTATCTACTTAAAGTGATGAAAACATATGTTGTTGAGGGTGAGAGTTAATAATTTTTTATACATTGTGTATAGTAGGTGTTCAACTAATGTGAATGACTGAATGAAGAAATGAATCAATGAATGGAAGAGATTATAGCATGTTTATAGACTGAATGGAAGAAGCCAGTAGAGAGAAAGAGACTGAAGGTACAGGAGAAGATGAGAGAAATAACAGAGCAAGATTCCCAAGTGAGAAGTGAGAGTGGCAAAGCTTCTGGGCTTGATCTAGCCCACTTCTTGTACCCTACACAGGGTGAGCTCAGTATTGTATTAGTGGTTTGATGTGGGACATCCGGGTGGAGACAGAGAGTAGATCTATCCATACAAAGATAGGAGAAATTGTCCTTATAGATAAAATATAGCAAAATATACTCAGCACAAGGGAAGTAAATTTTCATTTGTATAGCAAGTATTTCAAGGTATAGAAGGACAGAACCCTTCCCTTCATCCCCAGTCTCACTTCCTGTACTCTCACCTGCAAGGCCCTGATGAGATTGTCCACTCCTATCTGCATACTCCATGAGCGCTGGTGGCTGCTAATTGACTCAAAAACACCAATATGACATCTTGGACCTGCTCTCATCTTGCCCTTCCTATGACTTATCTCCCAGAACCATGTTGATTCCTACCAAATTGTTCCTTTTCTGCTTCAAAGACTTCTAGTTTGAGTTCCTTTCAAATGTATAAACCTTTACTGCAGGGCACTATGTTTGTTGACACTGAGGATTCAATGAAGAAGACAAATCCTGTCTTCAAGGTGGTAAAATTGGGCAAGGGTCCCTCAGACTTGCTATTCAGTCTCCTTGCCCTGAGGTCAAGGAATCACAGACTTTGACATTGGAAGGAACAATGGAAAAGAACTCTCCTCATGTTATAAATGCTGAAAGCCAAAGGCTTACTGAAGGATGGGTTTGTCCATAGCCATAAAATGAGGTAGAGCTGGAGCCACAGCCCCTGATTCCAAAACAATGCATTTCTCTGTATCATAATACTTAAAAGGAAGAGATGCCCTTGAGTAGCTAATATTTAGAAGATCGATATGAAACAACACAGTAAGGAATGGTAGAGAAGGAAGACATAGTCTTCATCCTTCAGGGTCTCGCAAGTAACACGGAGTCCTAAGTAATTTAATTGCTTTTTTAAAAAAGAATAAAATGCTGAAACGGGCATATAAGTGAATGCAATAGAAGACTCTTGAAAACTGGAACTGGGCTTTATTCTGGCACGGTACTCAGCACCCGGTAGATATTCAATAAATGAATGTTATGAGGATTTGTAAATTACTCTCATAGAGTTTGGCATTCAAATAGACATTCATAGGTTTTTCTTTGGGAACGGGGGTTTACCAAAATATAATACTTTAAAAATTAATGGTGGCATTAAAAACAACAGAAATACAAATGTCGATAGAGTTTTCAGTTGTCCGTGTTAAACTCCATCTCTCTGAAATGCTCTATAATCCTCCCTGTGTAGTACCTTTCTCCAAGCTTATTTCAAACATTTATGTGGCTTTGGATAAAATAAGACAAGTATTTCCTGAATCGTTTGACATTCAGCTGTTGCTGAAGATGTTAAAACTACAAGCAAATCTGCTAATCATCAGCAACAAAGCAGCTTAATCCTGGCTGACTGGTGATTTGTTTGGGAGTCTTTGGAGCAACAGAGAGATTCAAGTTTATAAAAAGAGGTAAATAGTCAGTTAGAGATTAGAAATGAAAAAAGGAAAAGACTTCTTTTCCCCAGACCACACACTGACAGGGAATCTTCCTTGACCAATTGTTCAAGAATGTTTCATGTTTTTCTCCTCTCTTCTGCCCTTGGCTTCTCCCCTGCCCTTTCTCCCCCTTCCTCAGCCACAGAAGGCTTGATTGGCAGTTGTCACCACTGATAGAGAGAGGAAGATGCTTCAGAAAAGAGGGAGGGAACAGGGGGAGGCCGACTCGTCAAAAGCAACAGTCCTCAAAAGATGATTCCTTCTTTCTGCGTGTGTTTTGTCTCTCTTTAAATTATTCAAATCTGGGTGGCATCTAGAATAATTGGCATTTTGACACAGCTTAAAGGATTGTCTCATGAACGCTATTGAACTGAAGCTGCCACTCTTTTAAAAAATGTATAAAGAGAGATTTTTGGTATAATCTGATATGTCTACAAATGAAAGGCAGTTTCATGCAAAAGGCAGTAAATACATATTTTTATTGCTCTATTATCTTTATTGGCCAGTCTTCCCCTTTTCTGCCTATTTATTTTATTATACTTTAAGTTTGGGGATACATGTGCAGAACATGCAAGTTTGTTACATAGGTATACATGTGGTGGTTTGCTGCACCCATCAACCTGTCATCTACATTAGGTATTTCGCCTAATGCTATTCATCCCCTAGCCCCCCACCCCCTGACAGGCCTTGGTGTGTGATGTTCCCTTCCCTATGCCCATATGTTCTCATTGTTCAACTACCACTTCTGAGTGAGAACATGTGGTGTTTGGTTTTCTGTTCCTGTGTTAGTTTGCTGAGAATGATGGTTTCCAGCTTCATCCATGTCCCAGCAAAGGACATGGACTCATCCCTTTTTATGGCTGCATAGTATTCCATGGTGTATACGTGCCACATGTTCTTTATCCAGTCTGTCATTGATAGGCATTTGGGTTGGTTCCAAGTCTTTGATATTGTGAATAGTGCTTCAATAGACATACATGTGCGTATGTCTTTATAGTAGAATGATTCATAATCCTTTGGGTACATACCCAGTAATTGGATTGCTGAGTCAAATGGTATTTCTGGTTCTAAATCCATGAGGAATCACCACACTGTCTTCCACAATGGTTGAACTAATTTACACTCCCGATAATAGTGTAAAAGCGTTCCTGTTTAGCCACATCCTCACCAGCATCTGTTGTTTCCTGACTTTTTAATGATTGCCATTCTAACTGTCATAAGATGGTATCTCATTGTGGTTTGGATTTGCATTTCTCTAATGACCAGTGAGGATGAGTTATTTTTCATGTTTCTTGGCCACATAGATGTCTTCTTTTGGGAAGTGTCTGTTCATATCCTTCACCCACTTTTTGATGGGGTTGTTTGTTTTTTTCCTGTAAATTTGATTAAGTTTCTTGTAGATTCTGGATATTAGCCCTTTGTCAGATGGATAGATTGCAAAAGTTGTCTTCCATTCTGTAGGTTGCCTGTTCACTCTGATGATAGCTTCTTTTGCTAAGCAGAAGCTCTTTAGTTTAATTGGATTCCATTTGTCAATTTTGGCTTTTGTTGCCATTGCTTTTGTGTTTGGTTATGAAGTCTTTGCCCAAACCTATGTCCTCAGTGGTATTCCCTAGGTTTTCTTCTAGGGTTTTTATGGTTTTAGGTCTTACATTTAAGTATTTAATCCATCTTGAGTTAATTTTTGTGTAAGGATAACAAAGGGGTCCAGTTTTAGTTTTCTGCATATGGGAATGGACTAAATGCTCCAGTTAAAAGACACAGACTGGCAAATTGGGTAAAGAGTCAAGACCTCTCTGGAGGTGGGATCCACTGAGCTAGACCACTTGACTTCCTGGCTTCAGCCCCCTTTCCAGGGGACTGAACAGTTCTGTCTCACTGGCATTCCAGGCACCACTGGAGTATGAAAAAAAACTCCTGCAGCTAGCTCAGTGTCTGCCCAAATGGCCACCCAGTTTCGTGCTTGAAACCTAGGGCCCTGGTGATATAGGAACCCGAGGGAATCTCTTCTATGTGTTCAGAGATTGCATAACACTGTTGAGGTAACAATTCAAGTGTAAAATGGCAATTAATAAGATTCTTGCTAAGTTTTTTGTTTGTTTGTTTGTTTGTTTGTTTTTTGCAATTCTCCTTTTATAAATTGGAAAGGTCAATCTACTGTGGAAATTACCAGAAAGTACAAGTAGCTTTTCTTATTTTCTGCTTCATCTTTCTCCTTTATTGGTGCATGTAACAGAGATTGTTGTAGATTGTCTCATTTTGAGCCAAAAAACTGAACCACTTGTCACAGCTTGACTCCATAATTCAGATAAAAAGTAGATACCTCTGCCTCTGCAATCTGTGTCTGGGTGGTACCAGAATTACTTAAGATAGACACAAGAGTCCAGTGATGCATTTCCCAGAGTACTGGGGTTTTGCAATTTGCTAGTGGCATTTTAGCAGCCCCAATTCAAATCCCTATGTTCCGTACTAGAGAGGTCAAAGAATGTACAGGGAGTAAATATTCAGAGCCATCACTGTCAACTTGAAATTATTTTATTAGGTGCCAACGTTGTGCAACCATTGTCTGTAGCTAAAACCAGGTATATTTTCCCTGATGTCAGGAAGAGTACATTCTAGTGGGGAGATAGAAAGGCGTTTTTTTTTAAATGGAGTTTGCTCTTGTAGCCCAGGCTGAAGTTCAGTGGCAAGATCTCGGCTCACTGCAACTTCCACCTCCCAGGTTCAAATGATTCTCCTGCATCAGCCTCTTGAGTAGCTGGAATTACAGGGGCACACCACCATGCTCAGCTAATTTTTGTATTTTTAGTAGAGACGGGGTTTTGCCATGTTGGCCAGGCTGGTCTCGAACTCCTGACCTCAGGTAATCCACTTGCCTCAGCCTCCCAAAGTGCTGGGGTTGCAGGCGTGAGCCACTGTGCCTGGCCAAGGATTTTGTTTTAATAAGTGAGAAAGGATGATAAGATATGCAAAGAGACAAATGAATGGTATAGACAAGAAATGTGTCAGGATTTCAGCAGAGAGTGAGGTAACCAGGGGCTCTGATAAGAACAATGTTAGCAAGGGCATCCTGGAATCACACCAGGAAGGACTAGATTGATGCAGTGTGAAAACAAGGGGGGCTCTCCAAGGAAGGAAAGGCTGTGAACAAATGTATAAAAGAATATATAAAGAGGAACAGCAGTTCTTTCTTTGTGAAAATCATTTCATAGCACACTAAGCTTCAGACTGAATTTGGTAAGCAGCAAGTCTCTCATGAAGGTTTTGAATAAGAAAGTGGCCTGCACAGCATGGGGAATGTGTTAGTGATCTGTGGGGTATTCTTGAGTGAGCAGTAACAGCAGAAAAATGAGTTATACCTAATGTTTTGGAAGTAGCTTCTTTTTCTTTTTTTTTTTTTTTTTTTTTGAGACAGGGTCATACTCTGTCACCCCAAGCTGAAGGGCAGTGGTGTGATCATGGCTCACTGCAGCCTCGACCTCCTTGGCTCAAGGGATCCTGCCTCAGCTTCCCAGGTAGCTAAGGACTGCATGCATGCACCACCACACTCAACTAATTTTTTGTTTGTTTGCTTGCATGTTTTTTTTTTTTTTTGTAAAGACAGGGTCTTGCTATGCTGACCAAGCCTCAAGTGATTCTCTCGCCTCAGCCTCCCAAAATGCTGACATTACAGGTGTGAGCGACTGCACTCATCTAGGAAGCAGCTTTTTTAAACAAACATTTTTCAGAATTTCAATGTGTTCTGGACCAGAATTTTATAACCATGTTAATCAGAGAAATAGGTCTTGGCAGCCAAGAGTGGTGATTCACGCCTGTAATCCCAGCACTTTGGGAGGCTGAGGCGAGAAGATCACTTGAAGGTCAGGAGTCTCAGACCAGCCTCGCCAACACGGTGAAACCCTATCTCTACTAAAACTATAAAAATTAGCCAAATGTGGAGGCAGGCACCTGTAATACCAGCTACTCAGGAAGTTGAAGCAGGGGAATCACTTGAACCAGGAGGCAGAGGTTGCAGTGAGCCAAGATCGCACCACTGCACTCCAGCCTAAGCCAGAGAGTGAGACTCCATCTCAAAAAAAAAAAAAACACTCACACACACACACACAAATTAAGTCTTGGCTTACAATGGAGGACATGGTGTTTGTCCTCTGTGTGACCTTGGGTAATGGACATGATCTCTGGGTTTGCTGCATCTGAAAAATGGGACCAAAATGACATACACTGCCTTCCTTGTTGAATTCTATATTGTAAAGATAAACTTCAATGATCTTACAAAAGTATTGTTTTCCACCAGAGAGAATTCTGGGTCTGAAATTTCACATTTTAAAGTTTAAAAAGAAATAATAGGGCACTGTTTATTATACATCTGACCCCAAACCTGCGAAGAAACCAATCTATACTCCCTAGAGCTGTCACCTCAGAAAGAATCATATTTTTAGTAGAATCCGATAATTGCGTTGACAAAGACCATAAGCACGTATTAGAGAGAAGGAAAGACAGAGAGAAAATTCATCTTGGTTTACTGGTCAGTATATATGTCAGCAAGTCCAAACTTCTCTCTTTGAGTCTGTGATCTGTGACTTTGACCACAATTGGGAGAACTCTCCCTTCAAGAAATTAGCTCAACATCATTTTTGCCATTTGATATGGTGGGCTGGCATGACATGAGAGAATGAACTCTATTAGAATGAACTCGATTATCTCCTCTCTGAGAGGGAGACATTTGAAATATTTCTATCTTCTTAGAAGATTTAGAAATTTGCAGCAGAGGAAACCTTATTTCTAGGTTTTTCTTTCTCATCCAGCATATTCAGAAATTCTCATTTCTATTTCCCTTTTGACTATTGTGTTCCAAGGCCTGGACATTTTCAGTCTGTTTGAGAATGGACATCGCAGCGTCAGCTTTGCTATGGATAGAGCTAGGTTGGAGGGTGCACTTCACTGATCATCAGATGGGCTGGCTTGCTTTCCCCTTCAAAGGCACCAGCCCCGAAATCCTGGCCTTTACACAGAATGTGAAGGACAAAGCAGACTCTCTTATCTAGGATTATTGCCTTTTATAAATGGTGTCTGGGCAGAGAGAGATGAAAAGAGAATAAATCTTCAGGGATTATAGCCTTTTAATTGATCAGAGGCTGTTACCCCCCATCCATTATGTTACCCATTCCTTCTCCATGGAGAGGTATACAGAAGGGATGGAGTAAGAGGCCAGGAGGGATACTCAAGTGGAGGTCCTTCCATGCAGAAAAACCCTGAGAAATACTTTATTAGTACCAGTGTCAGTATCAGATTTGTGTTAACACTTGTATTAATATATATATGAGCTTTGGTGTTAATATTAGTATATATATTTATATTTGCATCAGTATTGGTATAATCATTATTATTCACATTTAGTATCAGTATCAGTGTCAGAGTTAGTGTTAGTTTCAATATAATAAAATGTTAATATTAATATAATAAAACATCTAGAACAGTGTTTTAGCACAAATAGGGTTCAAGACATGTTTATTTCTTTCCCTTGCACTGAAATTTCTCTTTTGTTTATTGGGAAAGACTGATGCTTTCTCTTTCAATTAATATTTATTAAGAATCATTTTACTAAATCAAATGAACTGCCTCTGCAGAGTATTATCTTTGGTATATAGAGAAGCTTCTTGGTCGAGAGGAGTGTTTCAGAGTAGATTTATTCTTGGGAACATGGTGCAGCCTTCTGCAGAGAAGGAAGACTATTTTGACCATTTTGGTGAGGTTTGGTCTAGGAAAGATAAGTAAAGAAGTCAGGATGTCCAGGGATGGTGATGGTGGCATGACATGAACAAAAACTCCTTCCCTCCATGGGCCAGACTTGGAGAGATGCAACAGACATAGTGATAAGCAATCCGTAGATTCATCCAGCTAAGTGGGAGAGAATGTCTTGGGATTTTCCGTGGACTCCCTTAGCTATGACAGTTGTTTCCACACAAACAATAATTGCAGTGGAGATGTTTTCCCTTAAAATATCTTCCCTGGGAGGGACCTACTCTTCTTGGGGTGATCTTGATTTGCTCTTACGTCAGCAATCTTATTACTCAGAATACACTTTTGAAGTAATCAGCTTGTTGGCCCATTTATAAAATATAGAATGTCACTTGCTGGATAAACCAGATCTCTGTGTAGGGAGAACTGAGCAGGTCCCACTGAAGTGGGGTGGGATCCAATCAGTAGAAATTGCATTTGTCAGTAATATGGAAAGGGGGATGCTCAGACCATTGTTCTGTGCCTCAGTTTCTCCCTCACAAAGATAGACATCATTCAACAAGCCTTCATGAAATGTCTCAATAGCTCCCAAAACATCCCTACAGGACAAAAAGAAAAGGAGAAACTACAGATTGGTACTAATGGACTGTAAAATGAGATTTTTCTTTTCATCTTCTGTGATATCAGACAAACCTAATATTCTAAGGCACAAGCATCCAGTCATGGAAGCTATGGTGTAATCATTGAGAGAACAGACTCCTTGTTCAAACTTGATGGGACCAAGTTCAGTATTCAAGTTAAACCACCTGAATATTAAATGAGATACTACATATAAAGTGCTTAGGAAAGTGCCAAACCCCATTAAGGAAGTACTTAAAGAGCATTAGTGATCATTGTCATTGTTCATCATGATCATTGTCCTTTCATCTGATCATTGTTGAACAAACAGGACATAAAAATAAACTGGTCCACTTTTTCTCAGCTCATGTGCTGTGTATCAATCCATGGAAAATGATATTCATGAAATTCTGTCCTATTGACAATGCCAGACTCAGTCCAAAGGGAGAGAACTCAGATTTTAAGTACAAATTATAGGGAAAGGACAGCTGGGGGACTCATAGTTTATGGTCAAAAATGAAACAGTACAACTGCAGCATTTGGAAACTGGTGAGTTTTTCCTCAGCTCCCTAGATTCCTCTGGACAGGTTTTCCTATTTGATTCTTGACTTTCATTTTTTGCAGCAGCATGTTGAAGCTCCTCAAGAAAACTAAAGATGGCACAACCGCATGAAGATCCAAGGGAGAGGAAGGAGTGCTGGCCAGTGTTCCTGGGACAGCTTCTGTTTTGCTGGCACTGAGGCCGTATGCTTTGCTATGCTAGTGAAGCATATACACTTATGCTTCAGATATGCAGGCTTCCCTTTGGACATAAGAATGCATATT
Organism: Cacajao melanocephalus; assembly: GCA_963573385.1. Lineage (NCBI taxonomy): Eukaryota > Metazoa > Chordata > Mammalia > Primates > Pitheciidae > Cacajao > Cacajao melanocephalus. The sequence continues at coordinate 195,646 of CAUYLG010028828.1, forward strand.
CCCAAATTAATTCAAGCCCTTCTAGAGTCTAGCTAGCCGATTTGGAGAGAGATGCTTAATCTCTTTTCAATAAAGAGATTTACAAAAAATTTTGTGTGATTGAAAGCAATGATAATCTTGAGTAGGATTTGGAGTTAGACACCAGTCCTGATCCTATCACTTACTTGAGCTTGGGCAAGTAATTCTCCAAGCATCAGTGTCCTCTTCTGTGAAATGGGAATGATAGTCACAGTGTACTACTGTTGAGAGGATGAGATGTCGTATGGAAAGTACTTAGTGTAGTACCTGGCACATCATCAGCCTAAGGATTCTTCAGTTTTGAGCAGCACTGCCTTTGACTGTGATCTAATGTGTTTCTTTAATTCCAGCATTTTATAATAGTGATTCTATCCTGAAAATTGGTAAAAAATATCCATAGTTTGCATAGTATTTTCATTATTGTATAACTGTGATCTTTTAATCACTTAAAGTGGTATAATTATCTTAATTATGTTTATGCATACATATACCATATAGTGTGTGTGTGTGTGTGTGTGTGTGTGTGTGTGTATCTAACTTCAGAATAGTAGCTTATCAATGAGTTTCAAACATATCTGGGGCCGAATGTTTATAGTTAAAGTCAGGAGGATGCCTACGATATCATATACATTGTGTTTCAGGATAGCCAAATTTGATAGGTAGTAAGGGCAAGTGTTTTTTTCTTTTTTTATGGAAGTATTCCAGATTATAATAATAAAATAATAGAATTAACATCTTACTATGTCTCAACTCCTAATGATTTAATGAACATAGACAATGACTTTTGGTAGCTTCTAACAACTCAAAAAGTGAGACAAAGAGACATCAAGTGCCTCCTAATGGATATACGCAACACTACCCATGAAATGGTTTTGCCCTCTCCCCTAAATCTGAACTTGAATCTGGTCAGCATATTCACTAAACATCTAGGGAACTGAGGAACACATTCAATACCACCAGCGAGACGTAGCCAGCAAAACTCAAACTATTAGAGACATTAAAGAACAAATAACCTGTTTCTTCAACAACATTAAACAAAAAAGGCAAAAGGAAAACATATACATGAAAAGAGGAAACAAATACATCAGTTAACTGCATTGTATGGACCTCCTTTTGATCCCAATTTGAACAAAAAACTGAGAAGGAGAAGCACATTTATAAGACAATCAAATATGAACATTGACCAGATATTTGATGATATTAAAGAATAATTATATTAAGGAATAACTGTTAATTTTGGTGGGTAATAAGAATATTAAAGTTATGTTTTAAAAGGTAACACATGGTTATCTTTGTGGAAAGAATAATATAGGTAACAAACATTAACCTTTATCTCACACCATATGCAATATTTAGTTCAAAATGAATCAAGTATTTAATTATAAGAGCTATAACTGTTAAACTTCTAGAAGAAAAAAGAGAAAATCTTTGTTTAGGCGAAGTTTCTTATATAGGATATTAAATGTACTCTTTATGAAAGAAAAAATTATAAAATATACCCTACAATTTTAAAAATTGCTTTCAAACAACAATGTTGATAAAGAAAAAGGGACTGAGAAAAATATTTGCAAAATATGTATCTGACAAATGCCATGTATATTAGTTACCTATTATTGTGTACCATTATTCCAAAAGAAGTAGCTTAAAACAAGCATTCACTACTTCCCTTTGTTTCTGAGATACAGGAATCTAGGAACAATTTAGCTAGGTTGTTTTGACTCAGGGGACTTTCAGAAGATTGCAATCAAGTTGACTTCTCAAGCCTTAGCTTTGTGATTCTCAAGGCTGGAGAACTGACCTTCCTGCTCACTCGCATGCTGTCAGGCCTCAGTTACTCTCTGGATGTTGGCTGGATGCCTCTATTACTTAGCACATGGCCAGCTTCGTAGTTTGCCTGACAGCTGGCTTCTCTCACGGCAAGTGATTTGAGAGACAACATCTAAGAGGGAAGCCATGGTTTTCATAACTTAATCTTAGTATTAACAGGCCATTGAATTGGATTCCTCTAAAATTTATATGTTAAAACCTTGACTCCAAACATGGCTGTATTTGGATAGGGCTTTTAGGAAGTAATAAAGGTTAAATGAGGTCCTAATTGGTGGTCTTATAAGAAGAGGAAGTGTCACCAGAAGTTGCGTTAGTTTGTTGAACATTTTTAGATAAACAACATCTCCACATGCACAAAAAAGCTTTTTAAACACCTTCCGTTAGAAATGGAGGGTGTTACACCAAGATGAGGTTATTAACAATGGTAGCAGAAGAACAGTGTTCATGAAATGCGATATAGCCCATAAAAGAGGCAATGGGGCAAAGGGTTTTCTCAGGTAATAGCATTAAGAAGTCCCCTGATGATGACTCCTCAGAGTGAAAAAGAAAGCAGCCTCCAGGAGAGGAGAGATGCAAGTGGTAGAATATGTATATATATGACTATGTGGGAAAGAATACTAGGAAGCGATTTACAGTTCAGTGGTGAGTTTGGGAAGAATTGCAATTATAGAAATATTAAAAATTTTGCAAATGGAAAAATGAAATGGTTGCTTCAAGGTAAAGTTTAGGCAAACAGAAAAATAGAATTATTTCACAACTTGACTCAGTAAAGAACATTTACCTAGACACAACAATGTAAATATTCCATATCAATTTAACCAAAAAGTGTGATAGAATTATAATTTGGAATAATGGGAGAGGAAAAATAGGCAAGAGGAACATAAAAGTTGAAAATTGTCATCTTTCACTTTAGAAACACAATAGAAAATGTCTAAAATTGACATAGTATAAGAGACTTTTATTTTTATTTCTTTTAGAAGTATGGAAGAAACAGCTAAGAGGCCAGGAAAGGGCTGTCTTTAAAGAGTGGACTTAGAACAGTAAGGCAGGAGACTTCCAGGTTTTGTTTAAACACATTTATTCTATTTATCTTATCAAGCTATGTGTGTGCAGTTCTTTGATCAAAGTAAAATTTAATTACATGAAGAAAGAATTTGTTTGGCGGATACAAACTGAAAATCAAAATGAGAAAAGACTTCTTTCCACCCTATACTTGGATGTGTGGGGATTGAACAGAAAGTCCAAGCCAGACCAGAAGGCTTGACTGGCCATGCACAGTGAGGAAGAGCAAGTCGGAGGCGTCATCAGGGGAAAAGCTGGGAGATAATTTTAGGAGTGAGTTTCCTCAAGGATTGCCTTTTGAGACCTAATTCTGTGACTCAATGCTGGCTGTTGTGTGAGTATGAGTCAGACTAAGGGCATTTTAGAATACATGACTCTGGCAGAATTTCCTTGGTTTGCAAGTCACCTTTTATTAATATTATACTCCAAGAAATGTGTAACACACACTAACAAAGGGCGATCAGAGAAGGAAACTTTGCTGAAAAGGTGCTGAAAAACTTATACAGCTTTCTAATTAATTATGTAAATTTTAAACATCAAAGCAGGAGTCTGTTTTGTTTTCTGTTGTGTCTCCTCAACCATGTAACAATTAAGACATATGTATTTCTCATATAATATAATCAACAAATTGGAAACGACATTTGAGGGAATCTTTGTGAGTGAGGTAAACAACTTTCCTATTCAAATATACCTCATTACATATTATTTAAGTTACATCATTATATAAATACAGATGCCAAGAGTACATTCTGAAGAAAAATTTTCTTCTTTTTTTTTTTTTCTGAAATTGACATTTCACGTTCTGCTGGTGACACTTCACTCCCAAACCACATTGGAGTTGCATTAATGATTCTTAAATTTGAGTGTTTATTCATTCTACTGTGCTTTTACCAAACTTGAGGAGAAGCACTGTGAAGGGAAATTTCTTGATGAAACTGGTTTAAGACATTAGCAGTCAAATGGGAAACCGATAAAAAAGAATTTGACTTTGTTTCTATGAAAATGAGAAGATTAGAAAAAGGAAGAAACTGTTCATGAGGATAAGTCTTTCTCATTTTAAGAGCTGAGGGCTTTTATATTGAGGAACACTAAGCCCATTTTACATCACACAGAATTTAGCATTGCACCTGCTTAGAGTGAGAGCAAACCGAGCAAAAATGACAAAAATGAATGCAAGAAGTTACCCTAAAGCAGGCCTGCACAAAGATTAAAGTGGGGAAAATAATAACAACACATTTTCTCCTACAAAAATATGGGTGAAGAATGGAATTGCTATTGTTCTGCAGGTTTTTCTAAATCAAGTCTGACCAGAGTCCAAGAAAAATGTTTCTAAGATAATGCCCAAAAATTGCTCTTTCTGGTCAAAAATCAGTCTTAATTCCCTTTGTCATAATGTAGCGCTTCCTCTGTTACATTTTTCTTTGGTCAACAATGTAAAAACAAATTTATTGTCGATCTGAAAATTGTTTTTTGTGGGGCTCAAAAACACTTTGTGGTTTATATAAATGTAGTAATTCTCTAGATTACCATTTCATGGTACACTGCACACCAAAGAAAGCAACCTGTGTCTTTTACGCAAGAGTGTGGGTGGGTGGGGAGATCTGAGCGGGGGCAATGCGGGGAGCCATCAGCCCCAGAAGTAATCAGATAAAGCTAGTGGCTTGGTATTAGTGTGTTAGCTTTGTCTAAGTCCCAGCATCTTCAATGGGCCAGCCCCTCTTCATTTGTCACCCCAGCGCACCTTTTGTGCAAATAATTTCCCATTGGTATTACCCAGAGCTTGGAGTCGATAGCCGACTAGCCTCTTTGCTTGTACCATTATTTCCAGCAAGCTTGCTACATCTGCAATAAATCCTGGAGGATTTGTGGGTGGACTGAGGAAGTGTGAGTGACAGAATGAGGTGATAAGGCCTGGATTCGGCTGAAACAAAAGCTTTTCCATTCTGGCCTGATGTGGCAGAGTCACAGCATCTGAAGATTTGATTTGATCAAGTTTTTGCCAGCTGTCATGGGGAGTTCAAGCAAGTTAAAAATGAAGCCCATGAGCCTTTCCCTTGTATTCCATTAAGCTTGCCTGTAAGCACCGGTGATGAAAATTGTTCTCTTTTCTTAGCCTGTTTATGTTGTGGTGCTGGTGGAGAACAAGGATCTTTAAGAAGATGGCTCAGATGTACCAAGCAACTCTTTTAAGTGGTAGGCCCAAATGAAAAGGCAGGCTCTGGCTTTATATAGCAGTCACTGGCAATTTTCAGGTGTCAAGACAAGAAATGAGGTTTAATCAAAATTTCTCAGCTTGGTTGCAGAGGGGCCATGATGAGCTTTTCAAAGCAGAGTCGTTTTTCAGCAAGATCAAATCCATGGCTGTCATTTTATATACATTTTTTTCTTCTGTGTTTAACAGCAGCAGTAGCTCATTATGTCCATGAAGGTGTGTGTGTGTGTATGTCTGTGTGTGTGCGTGCATTTCAACATACAAAGGAAAGGAGGCAACGTGGCTTCTGAAAAGCATATTAAATGAGAATCTGGGCAGTTACTCAAAAATTTCTGTGTAGTGCTTGGGTATCAGGATCCCCTGTTAGGACTCTGCCTCAGTCAGAATAGTCTGAGTTATGTCTTGATAACAAACAACCCTACATTTTCAGTGGTTCATAACAAAAAAAGTTGATTTGTTAATCATGCTATATGTCTATATTGGTCAGGTGTGCTTTCTGACATTTGTCTGAACTCTAGGACCCAGGTGGAGGGAGCAACCTCTGTCTGGGACATTACTTCTCTAATGGCAGAGGGACAATGAAAAATCCTGCATTGACTCTTAAACCTCTGCTTACAAGAGACACATGTCACATTTCCTTAATGAAAACATGTCACAGAGCTACCTTTTCATCTTTGGTGGGGGGGAGAGATAAGAATTCCACAAGAGGGAAACAGAACTGGTTGGAGGCACAGCGACATAATCTCTGGCAGCCCTCAGTTTCTCCATCTGTAATGTGAGGGAGTCTCTGATTCCATTTAGTGGCACTGTGAGGCAGCAGTTCTGGCTAGAAAGATCTGCTGGAGGTGCTCCAGTGCAGAGAACACTGCAGGACCATCATAATGTGGATGGTGAATATGAAATTCTCACTTGGCTGAATGAAATGTGTGTATCACAACAGAGTAGTAGTTGTGGAAAAAGAAGGAAAACAATGAAACTAGGAGAAACTGTTTTCAAATATTACTTACATTTTATTTAAATTAAAAATAGTAAACTCTGATTGCGCCACTGTACTCTAGCTTGGGTGAGACAGTGAGATTCCATCTCTTAAGTTAATTGATTAATTAAGTTTGTTTCTCTGTCTATGAGGGGAATGAAAGTCACTTTTTAATCACTTTGTATGTGTGTGTGTAAAATAAAACTTGAAGAAAAGATCCAAAAAGATTAATGTATTATAGAGATAACACTTATGCAACTACCACTGAAAATATAGAACATTGCCAATAGTCTAGAAGCCCCAGAGTGTCCCTTCCCAGTAATAGCTCCCTCATTTTTCTGCAAAGGTAACCAGTAAAGGTTGTCTTAGAGCTTCCTGCAAACAGACTCTAAGATGGAAATTGCAGGCAGAGGGTCTACTGAGGATATTCTTGGGAGAAACACCTGTAAGAACATTAGAAGGGCAAGACAAGCAGAGGAAGAAGCCGGTTCCATCAGTGGCTGTCAATCCTACATGAGTTCTCTTTGACGGTGAGTGCTGGATCTTTATATTCCCACATCAGCCAATCACTAGGCACTGGATCCTAGTTACTAGCCAACCTGAGAGGGGGTGTGGCCTTGGGTGAAGAAGTTCCCTTTGGCCGAGAGTAATTCCCAGTTTGTCACTCAGCTGTAAGCCGTCAGCAGAGAATATTCTTAGCAGCTGAGCAGGGAGCATGGCATGTGAAGAGGAGATCCTGGCACCAAAGTATCCACAGGACTATTATAGCTCCTTCTTTTATACAATTTTTAATTAGAACACTTAAGTAAGCCTCTTATGTATGTTTTAAACATCTGGTTTGTTTACTCAACATTGTATTTTTAAGATTCAACACTGTTGGCTGTGGTTGTCATGCACACTCATTTTCATGTCAATATTGTATTCTGTTTTATGATTATACCCCAATTCACCTAGTGTATTGTAGAGAGACATTGGGCTGTGTCCTGCCTTTGGCTATATACACAATTCTGCTATGAATTCTGCTGTAAATGTCTCTTGGTGCATATGTGTATGTATGTGTCTTGGGTAGATAAGCAGGAATGGCATTGCTGAGATATGGGCTGATATCGTTTGGCTGTATTCCCACCCAAATCTCATCTTGAATTGTAGCTCCCATAATCCCTACAAGTCATGGGAAGGACCCAGCAGGAGGTAATTGAATCATGAGGGAAAGTTTTTCCAGTGCTGTTCTCATGATAGTGAATAGGTCTCATGAGATCTGATGGCTTCATAAAGGGGAGTTTTTCTGCACACTCTCTCTTGCCTGCCACCATGTAAGATGTGACTTTGTCTTCCTTCACTTTCTGTCATGATTGTGAGTCTTCCTCAGCCATGTGGAACTGTGAGGTCATTAAACCTCTTTCCTTTATAAATCACCTAGTTTTGGGCATGTCTTTATTAGCAATGTGAAAACAAACTAGTACTCGGGCTATACATACTTTTGACTTTCCAAGTTAACATTGAACAGCTTACTTTCCAACGAATGGCATTTGTGTTCCCATCGTTCCACACCTCATTAATACTTACATTTTTGCTTGTCATCTTTTTTGCTGTTTGCTTGTTTTAAATGTAGCCATGTGGTAGCTATTCAGCCATGTCTCATCATGGTTTTATCTTCCACTTCCCTGATGACTAGTCAATTTGAGCACCTTTTCAAATATATTTGTTTTTTGTTTAGATTTCCTTTTTTGTGGAGGAGCTTGTTTTTGCCCATTTTTTTACTTTCTCTTTTTTTTCAGTGGATTAAATAAGATCTTTATGTATTTTAGATGTACAAATATTGTAAATTAGGTCAACATTATATATATTTTATTCTACTTTATGGCTGCCTTTTCATCTTCATTATGTCCAAGGGTTTTTAATTTTAAGTTAATCAAAATTTATCAATTATTTTTGTCTTGTGCAATGTTGTAGCCTTGAGTTTGCATAAGTAGTTTGGATTCAGATGCCTTGAAACATACAGATACAGTGAAATATACTATCTCATTCAATTCTGTGATCAGAAGGTATCTTGTGCTATTTTTTCTAAAAAAGCATTTTGAGTGTCTGGAAAAAGAAACAATTTGCTTTACAAGATAAATTTACCTTCATTTTAACTTCAGGTTCCTTTCATTTTGACCATTGAATACACATGGATATACAGTTAGTTATTTAAATGAAAGACAGAAATCAACCTGCAAAGATATAAAAATGTACAAATTCAAATTCAGCTAAGTTTTAAAAGTTGCAATCTCTTTTCAGTAGACACAATCATTGCAGTAGTTGAAGGAAAAAATTAACTCAGCAGGAGACAGCAAAGAAAATCTGTCATGTACAAGCTGGAAAAATGAAAAGGGTTTAAATCAGTTAATGGACTAATGGTTTGGTAATGGGATTATTTAAAGAAGTTGAAAGTTTTAGGGTCTGTCCATAACCTTTTAAGAACTATGTCACTTAGTGCAATGACTCCCAGCAGTTCCTTAAAGCCATCTCATTGGCCATTAGCAAGGCTATTTGACCCTGACATATTTCAAACTGCAAATTCCCCTTTCCCACATGCATTTCCCAGGGCCAAAAATGTAGGCATAAATTTAAGATGGTGGAGATTGAAGCTATGCCTGCATAGTGGGGTTCTGACTTGTACATCTTGCTGGTTTTGCCAGCTGAAGAAGTGATTTTATTATCGTAGAAGCTGGAGTTTGTAGGGGAAAGTAACCTGGCCATGGAACTCGGCTTTTTCTTCAATAATGTCCTTCCTATCAAAAATAAATTTATGCTCTTCTCCTTTACATCATTGTCATTCTCTGGCCTAAAAGGTTGGGTGCTCATCTTTCCTAGCATTACATCTCAGTTGTTTCAGTAGATGTTTGGTTACACATATCTGTGCTATAATCTGAAGTTGAGAGTCTCTGATATCAAGGAACCACACCTCTCCTTTTGTTGCTAGCTAGATAGTTGGTACTATTTAGTGACTGGCCACAAAAGGGGAATTGCTATGCTCTTACTTTTGGGAAACCCGATTTGTCATTGAACTGCAGTATTGCTGTTGGTGATGTCTTATCTGTGTGTCCTTGTCCTAGGAAGAGGTCCCATCTGAAAAGTTAAATTTCCATTTCTGTCTCAAGTAAGCATGCGGACAAAGCATAGCTTCCAATTAATTAACCCAGAGAGGACGTTCTTTTTAAAGTAATTATGAGCTTTAACTGCTCAAATCTCCAAGTTTTGATAGGTTAACCCACTTGGCTTCAATAAACACTCAAAATCAGTATTTCCTTAGTAACCTTTGCATGGGTCCAGTAAACATTATTCTTTTTCACTGCATAGGTTTTGCTCAAAATTGAAAAAGTAAAACAAAATACTAAAGGAACTATGATAAAAATCCTGTGACAACATGCTCTGTGAGAACTCCAGATTGGTGATCAGGGGCAATCCCCTGTCCAGCTCCCTCTCTCAAGTTGCAGGGGTTGAGTGACACAGAGGGAAGGGTAAAGCTAGGTGAGGAAACTTCAGACAACCACGTCTTGACAAATGGGGAAGTGAAAGGTGGATCTCCATATCCCTGGTATTCTCCTGGCCCAATATCCCTGAATCAATACGGCAAAACAAGTATCAAATATCTGGGAGAGGCTGAAGTTGCTGCCACTACCCTGCAAGTCCCAGGCAGGCACAAAATCTTGAGTCAGTCATCCTCAATGGTGTGGTGCCAGAATAGATTTAGATCACAAATTGGAACACCATAACCAGGTGCTAGGACAAATTTAGAATAAATTGAAATACCAGCTAGCTATACAGATGTACCTGATTATTCCATCAACCTCATAATAAACCTACTGAAAATCCAACAACTGAATTTTTTGCCCCACCCCCCCCCAACTTACTATGTCAATGCAAGGTTTTTACTGTCTGTCTTACCAGTGAAGACTAAGTTGAAGGAAGTCGCTTAGTTTGAAATGAAAAAGCTTGCTGCCTGAGCCCTAGAAGGAGACAGATTTATCCACCAGACAGAAGCAATGCTCCTCATACTGGTCAGGGAAAAGGCAACTGGAATAAGACTTATGGCACACAAAAGCAGAAAACTTCCTGTGGCAGCTTCTCCAAAGGGAAAAATGGAAGAGCTGAGGCAAGCATACACAGTTTATTCTTCCCAGATTTTCCAATTAGACTCACTGTTAATACTCAATGGTCTTCTGTTAAGCAGACATATACTAACTCCCTTCCAGGTATTTTAAGGGTGCATGATCTCAAATCCTTGTCCCTCTACACTTACAAAATCTTAGAAAGTAGCAGTATTTGTAGAGATTCATATGAAGAATGGGTAGACCCATTCTTTTTTCTGGGTAAGTTGGTCTCAAAAGGCTTTTGTTTGGACTCTTTAGTAAAATATTTTATTTCAAGTGAAGTATGTAAACAGCTTCAAGAAGAGACTGGAAATGGGGTGGAACTCTGGGACACAGATCCCTCTTTACTTGTCCTGATTCTTTCCAGCCCTGGAAAGTTCCAGAGATCATTGGGATCCTCCCAGGACTCCATAGGAAATCTTCAGTTTAGAGAAACAAACACTTTGCTGGATTAATCCAGGGCTATAGAAAGCTGGATTCCCAGAGTCTGTGGTTGTAGACCCTGGTAGAGTTATTTGGTTACTAGGTTTCTGCATTGTTGAAGTTTGATACTTGCTATTGGAATATAGTCTTAAATAAATATGGTAATGTTATATATCAATTTAATGCACCTTTCTTGCTTTATGTTTTTTTGCTAATGACTTATTAATTGCTTATTTTATATTTACTTTAGACAATGGAAATGATATTAACAAAAAGAAAATTTGTGTGGTTGCCAGGCTGGAGTGCAGTGGTACAATCTTGGCTCACTGTAACCTCCCACTCCCTGGTTCAAGCGATTCTCCTGCCTCAGCCTCCTGAGTAGTACAGGCACGTGCCACCATACCCAGTTATGTTTTGTATTTTTAGTAGACACCAGATTTCACCATGTTGGCCAGGATGGTCTCGGTCTCCTGACCTCGTTATCTGCCCACCTTGGCCTCCCAAAGTGCTGGGATAACAGGCGTGAGCCACTGCACCCAGCCGACTGATTTTCTTATTCAACTTCAAAATGGATCATAAAGCAGCGGAGACAACTCACAACGTCAACTCCTTTGGCCCAGGAACTGCTAATGAACATACAGTGCAGTGATGGTTCAAGAAGTTTTGCAAAGGAGATGAGAGCCTTGAAGACGAGGAATGTAGTGGCTAGCCATCAGAAGTTGACAACAACCAAGTGAGAGCAATCATCAAAGCTATCCTCTCACAACTACGTGAGGAGTTGCTGAAGAACTCATCATTGTCAATTCTACAGTCATTCAGCATTTGAAGCAAATTGGAAAGGTGAAAGAGCTCGATAAGTGGGTACCTCATGAGCTGAGTGAAAATTTAAAAAAACATCATTTTGAAGTGTTGTCTTCTCTTACTCTGTGCAACAACAATGAA